>JZSA01003001.1:0-38802 GCA_000956155.1 Cotesia vestalis
TAATTTTCTGATAAACAAAATTTATTATAATGGTCAATATTTTTTTCGGAATGTGTCCAATCGAATTTAGCCTCTTCGTATCGTTTCCAGTCGAAAAAAGAATTTTTCGATAGATGACAGCACGTTTGTGTCTTTTCGGACATAGTTTTCGGTAAGTTTCGCTTATAACAAACTAAAGGTAGCCTGAAGTTGACAGTTATTAAAAATTTTTTTAGAATCTTATAACAATTAAATTATTGTAAAAAAAAAATTAAATTAAAAAATTTCACATGTGAAAATTAAAAAAAATCACAAGTAAAAATTTTCAGAAGCATTTTTTATTGTAATTAATTTATTAAAAAAATTTTTTAAATTAACAGCTGACGGCTAACTTCAGTGTTATTGCAAGCCTGGCACATGCGCATCATGAATTTCCTGCCAGAGGACGCTGACATGCTTTATTATGATTATTACTTAATTTTCTGTTTATGTTTATATAATTTTTAAATTTTCTACTTAGGTTATAAGTTTAAAAAATTTTTAATACATATATCATTGTTAATAAAAAATAAAAAATGTCCGGAACAATAAGACAATTAGAAGAACGTCAACTGGCTACAGAAGTAACAATAATGCGTTGGTCACCTAAAATGGATCTTCTAGCTGTAGCTAACAAAAAAGGTTAATGTTTTTTTTTTTAAACTATACATTATAATTTAATTATTGATTATAAATTCAATTAATTAGTTAAGTAACTGTCAAAATTTTCTTCTTTGTTGTTTTATATGTATAAAAATATAAAATTTTTTAAATTATGAAAATCATAATTTATTAAAAAAATTTTATTTATTGCTTAAAATTTTTATGATTCAATTTTTGAAAAACCAAAATCTATTTTTTCTTAAAATGTATCAAAAATATAATGATTGGTAAAAGAAATTTTTGGAGTTCACTGTTAAAATATTTTATGATTAAAAAATTTTTTTATATTCACCTACACGAAAAGAACAAAATTACACTGCATATCCTCCCATATTATACTCAGTGTAATCTGTGGTGAAAAAAAATTTTTTAGTTTTCTTTAACAAAAAATTCGTTCTAAAAAATTAATTTTAAAAAATTGCATTGTTAATTTATTAAATTTTCTACAAGTCCATTTTTAAAAAAAATTTTTTTTGCTGTAACTTATTTGTTGAAAAAAAATTAAAACAATTATGAAGTGACACCTAAATTTAATGTCGTTAACTTTGGCACAGATGCACTAATTTATTTGTTAAATAAAACTAAAAATTGCCAGAAGTCTGCTGATTTCAGTGTCATTAATTTCCCATTTTTGAGTAAAAATATATGTTAATATTTTTTCTCATTTTTTAGGTGAAGTATCACTTCATCGTCTAACATGGCAACGTGTCTGGTTAGTAAGCCCGCCAGAAGAATCAGAAACAATCTCAAATTTATCGTGGCATCCTGAAGGTAAATTGTTGGCTGTTTCATATGATAATACCAAAGTACTCCATTTGATTGACATTGAAAATAAAAATATAATACACAAACAGAAATATAAACCAAATAATCATATAACATGTATGTCTTGGTTGTCACTATCTCACCAAGATTCATCAAATGATAATTTCAAACAATTAAATTTACAAGTAAATGATGAAAAGTCTTCAATAACACCAACTGGTCCGTATTTGCCACCGTTACCAAGTTTGAATCACACGTTTACGCAAGAGTCCGGGCGTAAGGAGTTCTCAGTTAAATCTCTTGACATACTATTCTTAGGTCATGAAACTGGTGAAATATCGATGTATGTATTTGGCATGTTTTATTGTGGGAAATTAAAAATTTGCGATGGTGTTGTGTCAGAAATAACAGGAGGTTGCGGCAATCCAATTTGGGTGAGCTGCAGAGTTAACAATAGTAAAACAATAAAAGTATACCGATTATCGTGTTCTTTATTAGAAAGCAGCAGAGCATTTTTAAAAATAGCTCAAATGCAAGCACAAATAGATTATTTAATGGATTATTTATCGCAAACACTGATGGCCATTTCCGAGGCTTGGGAAACTATTTTGCTGGAAATGGATGAAAAGTTAACACGCTACGAAGACAATGAACCACTGGGTACACTAGCTGCTGATTTTTTAGAATTATTAATGATTGGTATTTCTTCAAGTAAATTGGCTAGCTTTTTACTACATGATTTGTCGGATAAAGGGTTGAAGAAATTAGCACACAGTATTGACATTTGTTATGGTAATATTCAGGTAATTTTTTTATTTAAAATTTAATATTTCTTTTATTGATAGGTTAATTATTTTTATTTTAACTTGTTCTGGTAGAAACTGGTCATGAAACATTTGAATAGTGTCGGTATGGCATTAGCTTATCAACTTGGAGAAATGCAAGGCATGGCGAGATTCGGTGGTGACTATAAAGCACTAGGGTTGGAAAATGATAAACAAATAACAATAGCATTACATGCAGTTGAAACATTTCTGGCTAAGTCGTCTGAAATCGAGCAGGTTATTGATCAAAGTATGAAGGAATATAAATCATTTTTCAGGTAAATTTCTTTAGTAGCTATAGTTTTTGTTAAAAATTTTATAATTTGAACAACATTAAAAAATAATGTAATATTTTTGACACTTCATTATAATTATCTACTCTGAAAAAAAAAAAAAAAAAAAAAAAATTGAATCACGTAAAATTTGCTTAAATCAAGAAACATATCCGAGTTTAAGAATTTTTCTCTGCAAATCAAGACGATGAAGTTCTTCGATTTTTTTTTCTTGATTCAAATTAATTTTTTTTTAGGGTGGGATATAGTAAAATTCGTTGATGAATTATTTCTACATCACATTTAGAAGATTCCTACAAAGTTTAGAGCATGTAGGCCCTATAGTTTGGAAATTTAAAATTTTCATTGTTAACATTCACCCCCGAAATCCACATTGGAAATAGGTTGTCATAAAATCCGCTCTTAGATCATTTATACCTCACACATAGCAGATTCTCACTAAATTTGGAGTATATAGAAGCTGCACCTCAGAAATTCAAAATTTTCATCGTTAACACCCACCCCCGCAACCCCCTGTGGCGTGAGCTATCATAAAATTACTTCATAAATTATTTTTACATCATTTACAGAAGATTCTTACCAAATTTGAAGTTGATAGGAGCTATAGCTTGAAAATTAAAAATTTTCATTGTTAATAGCCACCCCCGCAACCCCCTGTGCGGGTGAGATATCGTAAAATTCCTTCATAAATTATTTCTTTATCTATTACAAAAGATTCCTACCAAATTTGGAGTCGATAGGAGCTTCAGTTTAAAAACGGGAAATTTTCATTGTTAACGCCCCCGCAAACCCCTTTGGGGGAGGAATTTCTTTAAATTCGTTCTTAGCTGATCTAATGCGGGATATTGCTGCGATTGTATCTACAGTTCTTGACGGATATAGATGAAATTTGTCACACATATTCTTTCGACGATTAACTTGATTGAGTTCGAAGTTGGGCAAAATTGGTCGATTAGTTCAGGAATGGTAACCACTTGAAAATTTTTAAAATTACAAAAAATCCTAAAAATCATGATTTTTGTAAATTTATTTTCAAATAACTTTTGATTGAAAAACGATAACTAAATTCCGAGAAGTTCTCTTTAAAGTTAACGAAATTTCCTTTAATTTGACCTATTTAACATTTATCTAACACTAGTTTTTATTAATTTTATGGAGATTAAGAATTTTTTGTAGTTTTTTGGAAATTTGTAAGAAAACAGCATGTTACCGCGATTGCGTCTACATTTCTTGACGGATCTAAATGAAATTTGTCTCACACATTCTTTAGACGATTACCTTGATTGAATTCGAAGATGGGTAGAATTAGTCGATTAGTACGTTCTTAACTGATCTAATGCGGGATATTGCCGCGATTGTATCTACAGTTCTTGACGGATATAGATGAAATTTGTCACACATATTCTTTCGACGATTAACTTGATTGAGTTCGAAGTTGGGCAAAATTGGTCGATTATTTCAGGAATGGTAACCACTTGAAAATTTTTTAAATTACAAAAAATCCTAAAAATCATGATTTTTGTAAATTTATTTTTAAATAACTTTTGATTGAAAAACGATAACTAAATTCCGAGAAGTTCTCTTTAAAGTTAACGAAATTTCCTTTAATTTGACCTATTTAACATTTATCTAACACTAGTTTTTATTAATTTTATGGAGATTAAGAATTTTTTGTAGTTTTTTGGAAATTTGTAAGAAAACAGCATGTTACCGCGATTGCGTCTACATTTCTTGACGGATCTAAATGAAATTTGTCTCACACATTCTTTAGACGATTACCTTGATTGAATTCGAAGATGGGTAGAATTAGTCGATTAGTAGTTTATGAATGGCAGCTACATGAAAATTATTAAAATTATAAAAATCGTGATTTTTGTAATTTACAAAAAATTGAAATGGAACCGAATGTCTCTTTTCTTTTAATTTTTAAATTAAAGAAAATAATTTCTTTTGGTTTTTATTTTTCGAATATCTTTGAAACAGCTTAACTGATTGACTTCACAATCAAATCAGCCCGAAATATCAATGAACACTTTCGAATACAAACACGTCCAGCTGGGAACAGTTGGAACGGCTTACTAAGACCTCAAAACCTGGAGATTTGATGAAAACTCGTATACTTAAAATCGGATATAAATCTATAACTTGCTATTTTTCAAAATTATTACTTTTCAGAACGAGATATAATAAAATATAAAATTTCAAATAAAATTTACATATTTAATTTTTTTCAGATGGTTATACGTTGAAATAGCAAAATTGACCGACGAAAAAATACAACAAGATGCAAGCAAAATATAAAAGGGTTGAAGAAATTAGCACACAGTATTGACATTTGTTATGGTAATATTCAGGTAATTTTTTTATTTAAAATTTAATATTTCTTTTATTGATAGGTTAATTATTTTTATTTTAACTTGTTCTGGTAGAAACTGGTCATGAAACATTTGAATAGTGTCGGTATGGCATTAGCTTATCAACTTGGAGAAATGCAAGGCATGGCGAGATTCGGTGGTGACTATAAAGCACTAGGGTTGGAAAATGATAAACAAATAACAATAGCATTACATGCAGTTGAAACATTTCTGGCTAATTCGTCTGAAATCGAGCAGGTTATTGATCAAAGTATGAAGGAATATAAATCATTTTTCAGGTAAATTTCTTTAGTAGCTATAGTTTTTGTTAAAAATTTTATAATTTGAACAACATTAAAAAATAATGTAATATTTTTGACACTTCATTATAATTATCTACTCTGAAAAAAAAAAAAAAAAAAAAAATTGAATCACGTAAAATTTGCTTAAATCAAGAAACATATCCGAGTTTAAGAATTTTTCTCTGCAAATCAAGACGATGAAGTTCTTCGATTTTTTTTTCTTGATTCAAATTAATTTTATTTTAGGGTGGGATATAGTAAAATTCGTTGATGAATTATTTCTACATCACATTTAGAAGATTCCTACAAAGTTTAGAGCATGTAGACCCTATAGTTTGGAAATTTAAAATTTTCATTGTTAACATTCACCCCCGAAATCCACATTGGAAATAGTTTGTCATAAAATCCGCTCTTAGATCATTTATACCTCACACATAGCAGATTCTCACTAAATTTGGAGTATATAGAAGCTGCACCTCAGAAATTCAAAATTTTCATCGTTAACACCCACCCCCGCAACCCCCTGTGGCGTGAGCTATCATAAAATTACTTCATAAATTATTTTTACATCATTTACAGAAGATTCTTACCAAATTTGAAGTTGATAGGAGCTATAGCTTGAAAATTAAAAATTTTCATTGTTAATAGCCACCCCCGCAACCCCCTGTGCGGGTGAGATATCGTAAAATTCCTTCATAAATTATTTCTTTATCTATTACAAAAGATTCCTACCAAATTTGGAGTCGATAGGAGCTTCAGTTTAAAAACGGGAAATTTTCATTGTTAACGCCCCCGCAAACCCCTTTGGGGGAGGAATTTCTTTAAATTCGTTCTTAGCTGATCTAATGCGGGATATTGCTGCGATTGTATCTACAGTTCTTGACGGATATAGATGAAATTTGTCACACATATTCTTTCGACGATTAACTTGATTGAGTTCGAAGTTGGGCAAAATTGGTCGATTAGTTCAGGAATGGTAACCACTTGAAAATTTTTAAAATTACAAAAAATCCTAAAAATCATGATTTTTGTAAATTTATTTTCAAATAACTTTTGATTGAAAAACGATAACTAAATTCCGAGAAGTTCTCTTTAAAGTTAACGAAATTTCCTTTAATTTGACCTATTTAACATTTATCTAACACTAGTTTTTATTAATTTTATGGAGATTAAGAATTTTTTGTAGTTTTTTGGAAATTTGTAAGAAAACAGCATGTTACCGCGATTGCGTCTACATTTCTTGACGGATCTAAATGAAATTTGTCTCACACATTCTTTAGACGATTACCTTGATTGAATTCGAAGATGGGTAGAATTAGTCGATTAGTAGTTTATGAATGGCAGCTACATGAAAATTATTAAAATTATAAAAATCGTGATTTTTGTAATTTACAAAAAATTGAAATGGAACCGAATGTCTCTTTTCTTTTAATTTTTAAATTAAAGAAAATAATTTCTTTTGGTTTTTATTTTTCGAATATCTTTGAAACAGCTTAACTGATTGACTTCACAATCAAATCAGCCCGAAATATCAATGAACACTTTCGAATACAAACACGTCCAGCTGGGAACAGTTGGAACGGCTTACTAAGACCTCAAAACCTGGAGATTTGATGAAAACTCGTATACTTAAAATCGGATATAAATCTATAACTTGCTATTTTTCAAAATTATTACTTTTCAGAACGAGATATAATAAAATATAAAATTTCAAATAAAATTTACATATTTAATTTTTTTCAGATGGTTATACGTTGAAATAGCAAAATTGACCGACGAAAAAATACAACAAGATGCAAGCAAAATATCACAACAAGAATTAACATTTATTGCAGAATTCTTACTAAATTTTGACACTAGCAAAAATACGAAAGCCAACGATACAATGAACCAAAGTGCGAGTACATTAACTATAATTGATAATACCAACGCTAGTACCAGCAGTAGCAACAACAATGACATTGATAACAATAATTCAAGTACGGGACGGCGGAAAGGAGTAAATTTAGAAAAATTAGGGCAGTATCTACGCCGAGAGCCATTGAAAATTCCATTATCCGTCGAAGGTAGTGAATGGGGTTCTATGTTACAAGAAAATAAATGTTTACTCGAGCATCCATTAATTATCAAGCAAAATTTGAATATGTCACTTTTACAATCTTATGATGCTGTTGTTGATACTATTGATAAAGTATTTCTTGATGCTTATAAAGGACTGGTGAATCATTTCAAAAACAATTTCATTGAACTTACCAATAAGTCGCACAAAAATGATAACATCAATTACCATCATAATCATGACAGCATATCTTCACAAATTGTTGATGATAATGGTGAACTTTTTCTTGCTACCACCGATAGCAATGGTAAAATTTTGAAAATTTTTAAAATAGAAGCTTATGAGTGTGATGATGTTTATCGTGAAGACTACGATAATGGCGATGATGATGATGAAAAAGTAGAAATGGATTTTAAGGTTGCAATGGTTGATTTGGATAATCGACAAGGTAATTATTAATTTCTTATTTCCGGTTCAGATCATATGTGGTTTCATGATTTTGTAATTTTGATTTTATTTATAGATTCGTTCTCAAAAACTTCAACTGATTTAAAAATAGTGGATTTACAGTTCTATTCAACAAGTTACTTGAGCTTATTGGTATTGAATACAAATAATAGTACTACTTGTTTAATACAGTTGCCAATTAAAGAAGACAAGTTATTTGATAATCCCGATGAAATCATTTATTCTATTAATGATTTCATTGGGAGTAATTTACCGAAATCATTCAATGGAATAACGGCTAATAAAATTGTTGTATCAGGACAGCGTAAAGTTGCTGCTGTTTTGAGTGAAAATAATCGTAAGATTCGGTTACTAGAAACTGAAGTTGAGCCAGATGAAGACGATGACGATGAGGAGGATGAGGATGATGATAATAATGATAACATTAACTTGTCGAAAAGTATTAATGATACACGGGAAGATGTTTCTATGGAGATGTCTAGTACTCATGAAAATTTATTGTAAATAAATTGATAAGAAAAATAATTAAAAAAAGTTATAATACTTACAAATAACCAGTTCATATCCACTAAGGTAAGTGATTCCTATACTGTTCAGGTCCCCTTTATCAACCTTAGACTAAAAGTCGTATAAATTTTTTCGTAAGTACGTAAATAAAAAATTAATAAAACTGTTGACCCTCAAATATCTAGTTTGTATTCAGTAAAACCTTTTTTTGAAAATATTTAAATTACAATAACTTTTAGATAAATAAACAGATTTTGATATATTTGGCGGCATTTAGCGCGCTAAAGAAAGCTTTACAAAAATTCTCAAAAAAAATTCGATCTGATGTGAAATTGAAAAACTATACTAGAAAATGTTTCCTTTTCAAGTTTTTCACATTTTGAGTTCTTCAAGCTTAAAATGTATTTATTCATTCTTTAAAATTTTAATTGGGTAAATTATTGATTTGGAAATTTTGACAGATTTTGAATTTTAAGAACTTGATCGTTAGTAAATTTTTAAATTCTTCTAGTTCAAAGTATAATTTTTTCATTCTTTAGAATTTTTTTTACATTTTGAGATTTCCAACTCTTAGAGTTCCAGATGTATCCATCTACATTTTTAATCTTCGATTTCGAAAATATGACTTTAAAATTATAAATTCTGAAATTTAGTTGATTCGTGAGAAATTGTCACATTCACTGAAATCTATAAAATATAAAAAAAAAAAAAATACCGGAAAAAAAAATTAGGAAAACGGCTGATTCTAAAGGCCATCCCTGCAACTTCCCGCTAATTTCATACCTAAACGTCTAAAATTGTACTCATGGCGTTTTTGAGCTCCTCGAGATTAAAAACATAATTTATGTGTTATTTTGAACCCTTTGAGCTCAAAGAGTTAGCAGTTCTTCGAGCTCAAAAGTTTGATAAAACACTAATATTTAAATTTTTAAATTGCTATTATTTTTGAATGAATAAGGCGTTTTTCACGCGGTTAGCAGCATTCGGCGCAGTTTTTTGAATCTTATGATTTACTTTTAAACACAAATTAATCAGCCTAAAAATTTCGGAGTAATATAAAAAAATCACTTTTTTTCGTTAATGATAACTCACGAACGAATCAACCGATTTTGACCAACCCAGTGACAATCGACGTGATTTTTTGATGTTCAAAGCTGATTCGTTTTTGGAATCGATCGATGAAGCTATTTAAAAGTTATTCCAAAAAAATCACAATTGAAAAAATTTTTTTTGTAGTTTTTTTTTGAGATTTTTTGAGATTTCTCAAAACCTGCTAGTGAGAATCCGTCCAAATTGTATTAAAAATCTAAGTTCGGTCAAGGTCTTTCGAATGGCGCCAACCGCGGTCAAATCGGTTAAGCCGTTCAAAAGTTATAAGAGGTTTTATACGGCCACACACACATACAAATGGCATATGAACATCATCGCGGAAATAGTCAGGGAAACTAGCGTGGGATGCATGGTGTCAATAGTTATAAATATTTTATTAACAGATATGAGTAGAATGATTATCATTTTGATAATATCTTGAAAAGCACCCCACGCTTTTTTTAAAATGAAATAATTTTTTTTTTATTTACACTATTATTAATTTATATTTATTAAAATTTTTAACACTATTCTTAATTTAAATTTATTTTCTATTTTTTAGTTTGGTTTTTTATAAAAAGCGTGTTTTTTAGTTTTTTCAAACTATTAATTACGACAAAGTACGGAATGCTGACTTAAATTTTTTTTTTTTTAATTTAAGAATTTTATACATTATTTTTCTTTGGTAGACCTGTGTGACAATGAGTCATAAACACATCAGTTATTTTTATTATCAATCTATTCTTCGATTGTCATAATCATCTCCAATGCACACCTTAGATAACCCAAAATACTTGTTAATGTTATACAGATAGTTAAGAAAATTAATTGTAATAATAGAATATATGGCGATTTAGTAAAAACCCAGTTGGACCCAAGCTCAAGTCCTACTGTAACTACACGCTTGAAATTAACGTCTCTGAATTCTATAAAAATAAATTACTTAAAAATTTCTAAAATGAAAGAAAGCGATGTCTAAAAATTAATAATTAAATTAAGAGTAACTCTATAATGGTTAACATTTTTTTTTTTTAGTATAAAAATTAATAAAAAATGAAAAATAAATACCGTTTATTGTTGGCATTATTAACTGTTGAAACATTTGAACTACCATGTTTAATCCAGGTAATTTTGTAAAACCGTTGAAATGATTGTAATGCTTTTATATAATTGATGTTTTTTTTTACACTTATGATTTTAATACAGGTAATAGTATTAATCATAAAACTCTATAGTTTTCTGTTTACTTAAACTACAGTAATTCTATTAACTGACCTTAGTTCTAAGAGATTCCCAAATGTTGGTCGACAAGTTTGCAGAACATGGGAATGACGGTAGCCATGTTTAGTCCAAAAACGGAGATGATAGTCTTATTATTTATCAATTTTAATTGTAATAATTATTTCTTGAATACTTACACATTTATACCTAATTCGCATACAACCAATAGAATCACTGTAACTAAACGCTTGAAATTAACGTCTCTGAATTCTATAAAAATAAATTACTTAAAAATTTCTAAAATGAAAGAAAGCGATGTCTAAAAATTGATAATTAAATTAAGAGTAACTCTGTAATGGTTAACATTTTTTTTTTTAGTATAAAAATTAATAAAAAATGAAAAATAAATACCGTTTATTGTTGGCATTATTAACTGTTGAAACATTTGAACTACCATGTTTAATCCAGGTAATTTTGTAAAACCGTTGAAATGATTGTAATGCTTTTATATAATTGATGTTTTTTTTTACACTTATGATTTTAATACAGGTAATAGTATTAATCATAAAACTCTATAGTTTTCTGTTTACTTAAACTACAGTAATTCTATTAACTGACCTTAGTTCTAAGAGATTCCCAAATGTTGGTCGACAAGTTTGCAGAACATGGGAATGACGGTAGCCATGTTTAGTCCAAAAACGGAGATGATAGTGACCTCTACCTATTTTCATAATCCCAAATCTTGAAATTGAGTTGTTTTGATCTTGATACTTATTTTCAAATTTTAATAAGTTTTAATAAGAAATTTAAATTATGTGCCGGGTGTGCGCTTTAATCTTAACCGCCAATAAAGAATCTAGAACCATTTTTTTTCCGACAAGTTTCAACGCTAAACGACTCCAATTCAGTCATGAATTTTTAATTATAGGAATTTTTGTAAGTCAACATTTAATTTTAAATTATTAAAAAAAAAATCATTATTTTACAATCAATAAATATTCAAAGGCAATTTTTTTCTAAGACTCTTTTTAACTTTGATAGATATAAATATATAGGTGCTGTTCTATAGATAGATTGACTCATCACGATATCTCGAGAACCATCGGACCTAGAAACTTGAAATTCGGTAGAAATATTACTTTTGCCATATAGAGGTCAACTAAGAACGGATTTCAAGAAATTCCACCCCCAAAGGGATTCGCGGGGGCGTTAACAATGAAAAATTCCCGTTTTTAAACTATAGCTCCTATCGACTCCAAATTTGGTAGGAATCTTCTGCAAGAGATGTAGAAATAATGGAGATATGAAGAGAAAGTTTATTTCTAATGCATAGAACTCAATTTGTGATAAATACAACAAATTAGTAGCAAATATCAAATATTAAATTTTATGCTACTAAGAAGAAATAATGAAGAGATATGTAAAATAATGAATTTTACGATATCTCACCCCCACAGGGGGTTGCGGGGGTGGGTATTAATAATGAAAATTTTTTATTTTTAAGCTATAGCTACTATCGACTCCAAATTTAGTAGGATTCTTCTGCAAGAGATGTAGAAATAATTTATCAATGAATTTCACAATATCTCACCCCACAGAGGGTTGCGGGGATTGGTGTAAACAATGGAAATTTTTAATTTCCAAGCTATAGCTCCTATCGACTTCAAATTTGGTATTAAAAAAAAAAATTCTCTAACTTTATTAGGGACCAAGATATTTGAAAATGAAATATGTAGGGTACTTTTCACCCTCAATGCCTAAAGAGGTATACGGTTTAGATGTGTGCTTGTCACGGGTTAAACATTAAAATTTATAACAAAATATTAAAAGTATACAGAACGATGTACAAATTCTAAAGTAATATAAGGACTTGACTTTTGCATTTTTTTAAATTAATAAACACGTCAACAAAAACGAATAAGTAATGATAACGAAACGATTTTGTTATTGCAACAAATTAATTTATTACGATAACAAAGCGATTTTGTTGAGACAACAGATTGACTGGTAGGTTATACAATCTGATCTTTTATTGCAACTTAGTTGATATTGTTAAATCAACTAATGGATTTGTTATCGTTAGTAAATTAATTTGTTATTGAAACATATTTTTCTGTTATCCCGTCATTTGTTATTCTAACAAAAAATTTTTATGCGTGAAGCTGTAAATTTGGTAGAAATCTTTTATTATTCACGAGGAGATCATCTCAAAACAAATTTCAAAAAATTATATTTCCGATAGGCATTGCGGGGGTAAGTGTGTTAAAATCCAAAATTTTAATTTCCAAACTGTAACTTTTACAGTCTCGAAATTTAGTTGGAATCTTCGTGGATAATGTCAAGTTCAGCTGAGAATGGATTTTCTCAAATTCTAATTCCAAAAGGGATTGCGGGGGCGTTAACAATGAAAATCTCTCATTTTAAAATAATAGTTTCTATGGACTCGAAGTTTTGTTGGAAGCTTTTATTTATGATGTAGAAATCATCTCGAATGGGATCTTACGAAATTCTTTCCCAACATAGAAGTGCGGGAGTGATAATTGTCAAAAAATTCATATTCTTCAAATACAGTTCCTACAGCTATAAAATTTGATAGAATCTTAAAAGAAACAGGAAATTACAGGGATAGCCTTCGAGATCAACTGATTTAAATATTTTTTTCTTCATGTCAATTATTATTCATTTTTGGAAGATAGCCAAGGGGACGTTATAGAGATTGCACATTGAAAGTTACAATAAATATTAGCTAGAATAATCACATGAATAAAAGGTACAGACCAATCGAATGGAATTTAGAATCTGTGCAAGTCAAAACAATGCTCCAATTAAAGTTCAAGTCTACCCTTGTGAAAATTTTTCGGACTTTTCTCTAAAAAACCCTTAAGAACTCTGAGAAAGTCTTTAGAAGTCTTTGGAAGTCTTTTTCCGAAAAAAATCCGAAAAATTTTCACAAGGGTAGATCTAGAAATACAATTTTATTCAATTCTAAATACAATTCTAAGTGCCCAGCGAAACGGGTGAGTAACAGCTAGTCTATCTATATATACATAGCAGACATTCTATAGATATAGTCACTCATCACGATATCTGTGGAATTATAAGACCTAGAGACTTTAAATTTTGCAGGAATATTCCTTTCGCCGAATAGAAGTCAGCTAAGAACCGATTTTACGAAATTCCACCCACAAGAGGGGTTGCGGGGGCGTTAACAACGAAAAATTCCCGTTTATAAACTATAACTCCTATCGACTTCAAATTTTGTAGGAATCTTCTCTAGGAGATGTAGAAATAATCTATCAATGACACTTAGAAATTTAAAAAAACTACAAATGCAATTTTTTAAAAATAATTTTTTGGAGCAAATTTATTTCTCAAAAAACTTAAAAAATTTTCAAGTGACAGCTAACTTCAATGTCATCAAAAATAATAATAAATTTACTTGTTTTTTTTTCACTTATTAATTCAAAAACTTTTGTTATAATTATTACTTATTACATAATTCCATAATTAGGGGTTTTTTTAAATTTAAAATAGCGTTATACTTATGTGACATCTAGATAAATTATCGACACAGGGGGCGAGTACAGTTAAAGCTACTGCAAGTTTCTGAAAATTTCCTCAAGTGTTTGAGGTTAGAGTTACGTTGCATTGAATGAATAGCACGTGTATAACATAACACGAAAATATTGTGTATTAAAAGTACTGCAGTGAATAAATAGGTAGTGTTTTTATTTAACAAATTATTTGTAAGGTAAACATTGATCTTGAAAAATAAATCTATCCAATATAAAACAAATTTAATTTTACAATCTGTATTAATAGTTTATGCCAAAGTTAAATGTAATTAGAATTTACTCTATAACAAAACACATTGCCTCGTTTTGATTTATTTTTTCTTTTAGAAATTTTTTTTATTAATTCTAATTAAGTGAATTTTTCTTGTAGATAAATATGAAGGTTAAAAGTAAAAAAACCGAAGCTAAAGTTGCTACAGATTCAAAAAATGAACCCCAAAAAGTATTGTTGCCAGCCAAAAGAAGATCTGATGAAGTGATAAAAAAGGTTAGTCTTACAAATATAAACAATAATTCATTAATTTAATAGAATACTCTTTCATGATTCTAAAATTAACAGAAATTCGAATAATTATGTTTAGACATTCGATAATTTTTTGAATACTAAAATTAGCAGACATCAAAAAATTTTCAACTTTTTATTTATAAATTAAATTAAAAATAGAAAAAATTGTTTCTAAAATTGGAGTATAATTTTTCAAATTTTCTGCCGGTAAGATTTTTTATTTTAATTTTTTGTAACAGACATTTGATAATTTTTTAATAATTTATAAACAATTTATTTGTTACAGAAAAAATAGTATAAAAAAATGCATGTGAAAATTTTAACAAATTTTTTCTATGCAATTTTTTAGATTTTTCTTACAACCATTAAGTTAAAAATTAATCTAAAAATTCTCAAAAATTAGCTGTCTGCTGAATTCACCTTCATAATTTTTTAGCAATAATTTTTGTAATGAAAAAACTCTAAAGATTGTGAGATGTCTACTAATTTCATTTTCACATTCTTTGAAAAACTTATGTGCAATTAAATGAATTCTCTTACAATCATTAAATTTAAAATTATTTGAAAATATTTTAGATTAGCTAGTGGCTAATTTCACGCTCGAGATATTCGACACTTTGTGTAATTGTATTTTAATTGTATATTGTACTTACTGTATAGATATTTTCAAGCATACTAATAATTGCGTAGTTTATGTCTAATAAACAGCTAGTGGTAGAATTTTTTAATTTTATCAAGAATTTATAGTGTCAATAATTTTTTTTTATCAATTGCAAAAGAATAAACATATTGCACAAATTTTTAAATAATATGTTGCAAATTGATTTTCATTTAGAAAAAAAAATACAATTTTTTAATCCCCACCTCATCGTTGTATCAAAATTTGAAACTGTCGAAAAAAGAATTAATTATGCATGCATTATTATTTTTATTAAAATTAAATATTTTTTTGTCAAATCATATTAATCTGACAAAATTTTTTCAAGTTATATGCATATACTTAGTTAAATTAACATAAACTTTAAATTCATTACCATTGAAAATTGTATGCTTAAATTTCTTAAAAATAAAAAAAATCAAAAACTTTATACTTAATTCCATTTAAACTTAAAATTGCAAGCAACATTGTTGATAATTAAATATTTTTCTATTGCAGACAAAATGGATCAACAGACAGCGAGTTCTAATACTGGCTTACAGAGGAATAAATCTTAGATCTCGGCATTTAATGGAAGATTTAAAAAGACTTATGCCCCATCATCGGCCTGAAGCTAAAATAGAACGCCAAAAAAATCTCCAAGCGATTAATGAAATCTGCGAGGCAAAAAATTGTAATAAAGCAATTTTATTCGAAGGCCGACTTAAACGAGATCTTTTCATGTGGTTTGCCAACGTCCCAAGTGGTCCTTCTGCTAAATTTTTGGTTGAAAACAGTAAGTCCAACAATAATAATAATAATAATAATAATAATAATAATAATAATAATAATAATAATAACAACATAAAATGTTTGTTTATAATCATGATCTTAAATTGATTAATTGAATTTTTGATTACAGTTCACACTATGGGCGAGTTAAAATTAACTGGAAATTGTTTGAGAGGATCTCGACCATTGTTATCTTTTGATGAAAGTTTTTCAACAGATATCCAGTATGGAGTTTTAAAGGAATTGCTCACTCAAATATTTGGAGTGCCAAATCAGCATCCAAAAAGTCAGCCTTTCTTTGATCATGTTTATACCTTCAGTATCTTGGACAACAGAATATGGTTTAGAAATTTCCAAATTTTAACTGAAGACGGTGGCTTGGTAGAAGTTGGCCCGAGATTTGTTTTAAATCCAGTTAAAATTTTTTCTGGTAGTTTTGGCGGACAAACCATTTGGGAAAATCCTCACTATATTTCGCCTAGTCAATACTTGAGATCGTTTAAAGAAAAAGCTGGTAAAAAATACTTAAACCGGATTGAACAGAAAGTTGCTCTTGAAATGAATAAGCCGGAAACTACTTATTCACTCAATCCATTGGATGAGATATTTGGACAAACTTGATCCTTCGAATCAAGTCAGCGGTCAGCTGTCAATTTGAAAAAATTTTTTAACGAATCAATTACAATAAAAAAATGCTTCTAAAAATTTTCACTTGTAATTTTTATTAATTTTCACATGTGAAACATTTTGATTAATTTTATTTTTAATAATTTAATTGCTATGAGATTCCAAAAAAATTTTAATATCTGTCAACTTCAGTGTTATAGAATTTGACGGATATTTTTAAGCCACAAAAGTACATACAGAGTTTTGAGTCGATTGGTCGAATAGTTTGAAAGTTTTTTCAAAATAATTTTTGCCCAAGCATCTCAAAAAATATTGACTTTTTGATAGATTTTACTTAAAAAGAAGTCAAAAATTAATGATCGTCAACTTAAATTCAATAAAACATTAACAAAAAAAAAATTTGTGCCACTTGGATGGTTTTCATTCCTTGAATATTTTTAAATGGTTTGACCAATGAACTTCTCAATTTAATTAAATTTTAGTCTCAACCTCGATTTTAAAAAAATATTTATAATCAGTGGGAAGTTAAAAAAAATTTTTAGTCACATGGTAAAGATCAGGAAATTATGCAGATCATAAAAATCAATAACGTTTATTTAAAAAAAATTATAAGTATAATTTTAGCCGACATTTAACAATTTTTTATAAGCTTATAAATATTTTCTTTATGACAGAATGTTGGTATGATGATTTTTCATAACTATCATTTCTTCTTACTAACAACAGTTTTTCTTCAACGTAGACGGTTAAAAAATAAATCAATTTTTGATAAAAAAAATTTTTTTTAATAATTTTCAGACACTGCCGATAATCAAAATCTTAAGCAAATTCTAATTGCAGAGATATTATAGTTTAAAGACGGTAAATTTTAGACGTCCTTCTAAATTTTATCAAAATAATGGAAAAGAATTTCTACCATCCACTTTATTAAGCAGATAATTATTGGAATTTTATTAACATCCAAAAAATTGGTCAAAAAAAAAACGTTGAATTCTTTTTCTTTCTTTCTCCCTATCATTTTACCAAGTTTATGTTAAAAATTTTTTCAAACTCAAAAAAGTGACATTTTTCCATTTCGAAAAAAAATTTTATTGACTAAAATATCTCTAAACAAATTTCTCAGAAAGAATAAAAAAACCGAAAAGAGAAAATTACACACACCTGTATCATACCAAAAAAAAAAAAAAACTATTTCTAAAACATCACATGGATAATTTACAGTTAAATTCTAAAAATAAGGAAGAGTATTGATTTTTTTAATAATTTCTTGTAGGGTAAGTGTGGGTATTACTGCGGGTGTAGGTATTACTGTGGATTTTTTTATTTCAATTATAAATAAATCGTACTTGAGCTTTTTAAATTAAAAAAAAATTGTTTCTTGTAATTGAAATCTTCAAGAAAATATTTGCATAGTAGTTTTACACCTACAACAATTATTCAATTTGTTATTAATAAATTAAAATTTACTGGCTATACAGGTGGTAAGCTATAGCTTTTTTGTGAGTTTCTGTACTAAAAGAGGTGTTACTAAAAGATCTTTTTCTTTACATAAAATGGTTCAAATTAAAAATTTTTTGCATATAAAAGTAAGACAACCTTTCTTTAATGTTAGTTATGAATTAAAAATTGAATTTTGATCAATTAATGTTATTTATTTAAGGACGCAGTAATTGGTACCAAAAAAATGAACATGCTTGTATTACTGCGAATGTTTTCAATAATCCGCAGTAATAAAAGCACCTCTATTTGTTTGCATTTGTACCAATTACTGCGGGTGTAAAATGTATACATTCTAAATTAAAATGAAAATATTGCCTGTCAATTGACAGTTCAAGTTGCCTTCAAATTGCTCTTAGTTAAAAATAAATAATCTTAAAAATAAATTATAAACAGAAATTGATAAAAAATAAAACAAATAAATCAAAGTCGATAAAAAATACAAGCGGTCATTATAATAAAGAATTTTTTGTGTTAAATTATGCAGAAAAACTTTCAAACCAAGAAATTTTCATTAAATTAAGTGAATGCAACTTTATTAAATTTTTTTTGATTGATTTAAAAAAATTCAAAATGATTTTTGTAAATCAAGATTTGTGTTTCTTCGATAAAACTAATTTTTTTAATTACTATCAAAACTCTGCTTGTTATATTATACATCACTATTCCGGTGATTATTGTTAATTGATATGAATTGAAATTACTTGAGGAATACGTTCTAATCCAGTCATTTTATTAAACAAATAATTATCTTTCAAACGTATTTTATTAATTTCTTATATGATCCCGAAGTTGTTTATCATTGAATTCCATCCGCAGTAATTGGGTCATTCGCAGTAACTGGCACGCAATAATAGAGACAAGCTCCGTTTATGCTCGCAGTAATAAACGTATATGAACTTTTTTTTTAAATGCTTATTATTTAAAGAAAATATTAGTTTATCGCACTCTTGATTTTTTTTTGAGTCAATTATGAGTCAAACTTTGGTTTAAAAAAAAAAATTATTGTTATTTTTGAAAAATTTAATAAAAATGCTTTTGAAGTAAGACTTACCGAAAAAACCGCAGTAATACCCACACTTACCCTAGCAATAAATAAAATTAAGTAAAAAAAAAAATTACATATTTATAAAACATTGATAATATAGTTCGTAAAAATAATTAGATCAGTATCTTTCTTCTCTTTTTCAACTACTAAGTATTTTTTTAAATTAATTTTCATTTTCGATGATACATAAACTGAGATAGGAATTTTAAAATAAATTAAATAGATAATTTTTAATGTTTTACTCCTTCTATCAGCTTCAGACTTGTTACTTACTTTTAAATAATGTAATCAAATATTTTCTGTTAGTAAATATGATATTGAAATCAGGGTTTCTTCTTACTCAACCCACTTTTAAAATTATCAAGGCTTATGATCTTGACGATTTTTTTAAACAAACAAGTTTAAAATTTTCTATATTATATTCGAGATATTAGGTACTTAAAATTATAGTCGAAAGTCGAAGATACCCGAAGTGACGTCTCTTACTCGTTTGAATTTATATTGATCTTTCAATTATTCTGCACCTCTTGTGTCTTATTATCATTCCCACTCTAATTGTCAAGTTGTTATATATATTATAGTTCATTGTTTATAAATACTAAAATTTTTTATTAATTTATTCTAAAATGGGCATGAAAGAAATTAATACATGGGTTTTAATACGAAGATACGATAAATTAGGTAATTATTTATTGGTAAAATAATATTTTATTATTTCTTTGATAAAATCGATGTAAAAAACTAATGACATTAAAGTTAGCTGTCACTTGACAATTTTTTAATTTTTTTTAACAAATAAATTTGCTCCTAAAAATTATTTTTATAAAATTGCATTTATAGTTTTTTTAAATTTCTAAATGTCAATATTTTTTATAAATTTTTTTTTGCCATAATTTATTTGTTACAAAAAATTTTCAAATTATCAACTATCTGCAGATAGCATGCTAAGTTAATTTTCATACAAAACTAAAGAGATATTTATTTAAAAATTCTTTCTAAGCTAATAATTAATGTATATAATAATAATAATAATAATAATAATAATAATAATAATAATAATAACATACCAAGAAGAAAATAAAAATAATTGGTTAAAATTAAAAAAAGATGAGAAAAAAATTATAACAAGAATAAAACTATTGTTATACTTAATATTTTATTTATTAATTATTAATTTTCCAGAATCTGATACCGCAAAACTCCAAACAAGTTTACAAAAATTGACATTAAGCCATGACATGATTTCCGACGAATTAAAATCATCGATCTGTAGATCTATTGATGTCGATGATGATGGTTCAAGAGTATTTAAAATTCGACGATTTGACAATAATCTCATACCTTTGTCAACTTTACTAAGTGAATCATCACTAGAAAGGTACCGCCTATTGATCATAATCAGAGTTGCAAATGTTGAAAATGTAGTGGAATAATTTTAGACTGATCAGTTTGATTATAAGTGATAAATTTAAAATTTCATAACGTACCTGCAATATCCATAAATAAAAAAATCGATATTGACTTTCATTTTATTTTTCAGACCATTTATTATTGATGTGGTTGGAGTTCATCAATACTGTAAGTTGCTTTAACATTTACAGTTTATGAAAAATATTCTGACTCAGTTATATTTAAAGTAATTTTTGAAGAACTAGAAAAATATAATTTGTTATTATTCCTGATCATCCTACTGCTCAGTTGGTTCAAAGAGTTGCTATGCTCATGCAAGAGTACACTCAATCTGGGTAAATTATTTATTGTAATTAATTATGGTAAAATTCGAAAAATTTTTAATCTTAATTAATTTTGTCAATTGACAGTTCAAGTTGCCTTCAAATTTTTTGCAATAAAATTTTTTGCATATAAAAGTAAGATAACCCTTCTTTAATATCAGTTATCCATTAAAAATTCAATTTTCATCAATTAATATTATTTATTTAAGGACGCAGTAATTGCTATCAAAAAAATGAACATGCTTGTATTACTGCGAATGTTTTCAATAATCCGCAGTAATAGAAGCACCTCTATTTGTATGCATTTCTATCAATTACTAAGGATGTAAAAATCCATATATTCTAAATTAAAAAGAAAATATTGCCTGTCAATTGACAGTTCAAGTTGCCTTCAAATTGCTCTTAGTTAAAAATAAATAAAAATAAAAAATTGGTTTTTTTTATTATTTTGAGATTTCTCAAAATCTACTGGTTCGAATCGGTCCAAATTGTTTTTAGAATCTTAGTTTTGTCAAGCCCTTTCGAATGGCGCCAACCGCGATAAAATCGGTCAAGTGGTTTAAAAGTTATTTCAAAAAAACCAAAAATAAAAAATTGGTTTTTTTTATTATTTTGAGATTTCTCAAAATCTACTGGTTCGAATCGGTCCAAATTGTTTTTAGAATCTTAGTTTTGTCAAGCCCTTTCGAATGGCGCCAACCGCGATAAAATCGGTCAAGTGGTTTAAAAGTTATTTCAAAAAAACCAAAAATAAAAAATTGGTTTTTTTTATTATTTTGAGATTTCTCAAAATCTACTGGTTCGAATCGGTCCAAATTGTTTTTAGAATCTTAGTTTTGTCAAGCCCTTTCGAATGGCGCCAACCGCGATAAAATCGGTCAAGTGGTTTAAAAGTTATTTCAAAAAAACCAAAAATAAAAAATTGGTTTTTTTTATTATTTTGAGATTTCTCAAAATCTACTGGTTCGAATCGGTCCAAATTGTTTTTAGAATCTTAGTTTTGTCAAGCCCTTTCGAATGGCGCCAACCGCGATAAAATCGGTCAAGTGGTTTAAAAGTTATTTCAAAAAAACCAAAAATAAAAAATTGGTTTTTTTTATTATTTTGAGATTTCTCAAAATCTACTGGTTCGAATCGGTCCAAATTGTTTTTAGAATCTTAGTTTTGTCAAGCCCTTTCGAATGGCGCCAACCGCGATAAAATCGGTCAAGTGGTTTAAAAGTTATTTCAAAAAAACCAAAAATAAAAAATTGGTTTTTTTTATTATTTTGAGATTTCTCAAAATCTACTGGTTCGAATCGGTCCAAATTGTTTTTAGAATCTTAGTTTTGTCAAGCCCTTTCGAATGGCGCCAACCGCGATAAAATCGGTCAAGTGGTTTAAAAGTTATTTCAAAAAAACCAAAAATAAAAAATTGGTTTTTTTTATTATTTTGAGATTTCTCAAAATCTACTGGTTCGAATCGGTCCAAATTGTTTTTAGAATCTTAGTTTTGTCAAGCCCTTTCGAATGGCGCCAACCGCGATAAAATCGGTCAAGTGGTTTAAAAGTTATTTCAAAAAAACCAAAAATAAAAAATTGGTTTTTTTTATTATTTTGAGATTTCTCAAAATCTACTGGTTCGAATCGGTCCAAATTGTTTTTAGAATCTTAGTTTTGTCAAGCCCTTTCGAATGGCGCCAACCGCGATAAAATCGGTCAAGTGGTTTAAAAGTTATTTCAAAAAAACCAAAAATAAAAAATTGGTTTTTTTTATTATTTTGAGATTTCTCAAAATCTACTGGTTCGAATCGGTCCAAATTGTTTTTAGAATCTTAGTTTTGTCAAGCCCTTTCGAATGGCGCCAACCGCGATAAAATCGGTCAAGTGGTTTAAAAGTTATTTCAAAAAAACCAAAAATAAAAAATTGGTTTTTTTTATTATTTTGAGATTTCTCAAAATCTACTGGTTCGAATCGGTCCAAATTGTTTTTAGAATCTTAGTTTTGTCAAGCCCTTTCGAATGGCGCCAACCGCGATAAAATCGGTCAAGTGGTTTAAAAGTTATTTCAAAAAAACCAAAAATAAAAAATTGGTTTTTTTTATTATTTTGAGATTTCTCAAAATCTACTGGTTCGAATCGGTCCAAATTGTTTTTAGAATCTTAGTTTTGTCAAGCCCTTTCGAATGGCGCCAACCGCGATAAAATCGGTCAAGTGGTTTAAAAGTTATTTCAAAAAAACCAAAAATAAAAAATTGGTTTTTTTTATTATTTTGAGATTTCTCAAAATCTACTGGTTCGAATCGGTCCAAATTGTTTTTAGAATCTTAGTTTTGTCAAGCCCTTTCGAATGGCGCCAACCGCGATAAAATCGGTCAAGTGGTTTAAAAGTTATTTCAAAAAAACCAAAAATAAAAAATTGGTTTTTTTTATTATTTTGAGATTTCTCAAAATCTACTGGTTCGAATCGGTCCAAATTGTTTTTAGAATCTTAGTTTTGTCAAGCCCTTTCGAATGGCGCCAACCGCGATAAAATCGGTCAAGTGGTTTAAAAGTTATTTCAAAAAAACCAAAAATAAAAAATTGGTTTTTTTTATTATTTTGAGATTTCTCAAAATCTACTGGTTCGAATCGGTCCAAATTGTTTTTAGAATCTTAGTTTTGTCAAGCCCTTTCGAATGGCGCCAACCGCGATAAAATCGGTCAAGTGGTTTAAAAGTTATTTCAAAAAAACCAAAAATAAAAAATTGGTTTTTTTTATTATTTTGAGATTTCTCAAAATCTACTGGTTCGAATCGGTCCAAATTGTTTTTAGAATCTTAGTTTTGTCAAGCCCTTTCGAATGGCGCCAACCGCGATAAAATCGGTCAAGTGGTTTAAAAGTTATTTCAAAAAAACCAAAAATAAAAAATTGGTTTTTTTTATTATTTTGAGATTTCTCAAAATCTACTGGTTCGAATCGGTCCAAATTGTTTTTAGAATCTTAGTTTTGTCAAGCCCTTTCGAATGGCGCCAACCGCGATAAAATCGGTCAAGTGGTTTAAAAGTTATTTCAAAAAAACCAAAAATAAAAAATTGGTTTTTTTTATTATTTTGAGATTTCTCAAAATCTACTGGTTCGAATCGGTCCAAATTGTTTTTAGAATCTTAGTTTTGTCAAGCCCTTTCGAATGGCGCCAACCGCGATAAAATCGGTCAAGTGGTTTAAAAGTTATTTCAAAAAAACCAAAAATAAAAAATTGGTTTTTTTTATTATTTTGAGATTTCTCAAAATCTACTGGTTCGAATCGGTCCAAATTGTTTTTAGAATCTTAGTTTTGTCAAGCCCTTTCGAATGGCGCCAACCGCGATAAAATCGGTCAAGTGGTTTAAAAGTTATTTCAAAAAAACCAAAAATAAAAAATTGGTTTTTTTTATTATTTTGAGATTTCTCAAAATCTACTGGTTCGAATCGGTCCAAATTGTTTTTAGAATCTTAGTTTTGTCAAGCCCTTTCGAATGGCGCCAACCGCGATAAAATCGGTCAAGTGGTTTAAAAGTTATTTCAAAAAAACCAAAAATAAAAAATTGGTTTTTTTTATTATTTTGAGATTTCTCAAAATCTACTGGTTCGAATCGGTCCAAATTGTTTTTAGAATCTTAGTTTTGTCAAGCCCTTTCGAATGGCGCCAACCGCGATAAAATCGGTCAAGTGGTTTAAAAGTTATTTCAAAAAAACCAAAAATAAAAAATTGGTTTTTTTTATTATTTTGAGATTTCTCAAAATCTACTGGTTCGAATCGGTCCAAATTGTTTTTAGAATCTTAGTTTTGTCAAGCCCTTTCGAATGGCGCCAACCGCGATAAAATCGGTCAAGTGGTTTAAAAGTTATTTCAAAAAAACCAAAAATAAAAAATTGGTTTTTTTTATTATTTTGAGATTTCTCAAAATCTACTGGTTCGAATCGGTCCAAATTGTTTTTAGAATCTTAGTTTTGTCAAGCCCTTTCGAATGGCGCCAACCGCGATAAAATCGGTCAAGTGGTTTAAAAGTTATTTCAAAAAAACCAAAAATAAAAAATTGGTTTTTTTTATTATTTTGAGATTTCTCAAAATCTACTGGTTCGAATCGGTCCAAATTGTTTTTAGAATCTTAGTTTTGTCAAGCCCTTTCGAATGGCGCCAACCGCGATAAAATCGGTCAAGTGGTTTAAAAGTTATTTCAAAAAAACCAAAAATAAAAAATTGGTTTTTTTTATTATTTTGAGATTTCTCAAAATCTACTGGTTCGAATCGGTCCAAATTGTTTTTAGAATCTTAGTTTTGTCAAGCCCTTTCGAATGGCGCCAACCGCGATAAAATCGGTCAAGTGGTTTAAAAGTTATTTCAAAAAAACCAAAAATAAAAAATTGGTTTTTTTTATTATTTTGAGATTTCTCAAAATCTACTGGTTCGAATCGGTCCAAATTGTTTTTAGAATCTTAGTTTTGTCAAGCCCTTTCGAATGGCGCCAACCGCGATAAAATCGGTCAAGTGGTTTAAAAGTTATTTCAAAAAAACCAAAAATAAAAAATTGGTTTTTTTTATTATTTTGAGATTTCTCAAAATCTACTGGTTCGAATCGGTCCAAATTGTTTTTAGAATCTTAGTTTTGTCAAGCTCTTTCGAATGGCGCCAACCGCGATAAAATCGGTCAAGTGGTTTAAAAGTTATTTCAAAAAAACCAAAAATAAAAAATTGGTTTTTTTTATTATTTTAAGATTTCTCAAAATCTACTGGTTCGAATCGGTCCAAATTGTTTTTAGAATCTTAGTTTTGTCAAGCTCTTTCGAATGGCGCCAACCGCGATAAAATCGGTCAAGTGGTTTAAAAGTTATCTCAAAAAAACCAAAAATATAAAATTGGTTTTTTTTATTATTTTGAACTTTCTCAAAATCTACCGGTTCGAATCGGTCCAAATTGTATTCAAAATCAATTGGCTATACAATTAATCATAACAAGGAAGTAAAAATAATGTATCACTAATATTTCTTCTTTATTAAAGATAAATCCACTTTTCCATATCAAATGCGACCGAATAGCGCTTTTTATAAATAAATATATATAAAATCTGCTGGTAATGCAATTTCGAAAATATAAGAGTGACAAGAGACAAGTATCCAAGTCCTTGCATTAGCATAGTCCTGACGAAGCATAAAGCCCCCCAGATACTTGAGTAGGACACACTTGTATACTCTTTGTCGTGGAAATAACAGGAGATGTCAGTTGTAAGATAAAATTATCCATCAAGAGTTGTAAAGTAAAAATCAAAATGAAAGATATGAATTTTGTAAGTAAAACATTGAATTCAATAATCAAGGAGCAAATTACCACAGAGGCATAACTCGGACTGAAGACATTGCAATGAGAACGGTATGGAATGTAATTAAGCTAACGCTAGGGTCTGTCAAATTAAACCAGCGAGGAGCTTCCAGTCGTTCGTCATACTGATTTATTTACGTCCAATCAAACACAGTCACCTTCAGACTCCAAAAAATTCACAATTTTAGTTCATTTTTTAATCACAAGTTCTATTTTTAGCCGAAGGATAATGATAATAATTGTTGAAATTAAAGAATTATGTTTTACTTGGTAAAGTATATAATTGACGAGTGCATTACTAAGCTGAGTTAAAAAATGACAAAAGGATTTATATAAATTGTAACGAGGAAAATCCGATAATTTCCGGTCCATTAGAACTTCGATAATTCATTTTAAGAGTGAGGGCTCTCGTTATTTAATCTCTGAGCAATAAAACGTCTCTAAGGACTAAATTTATTTTTCTGTTTTATAATAAAAAATCTATATGGAAAACCAGCCTGGATTTTTATACGGCGTTTTCGGTTAGATTCCTATATTAATTAGGCGAAAAAAAAATTTATTTAAAAAATTCAATACAATTATGAAGTATTTGTTATTAATTAATTATTAATTGAAATCAACTCTGAAGATTTTGTAATTTTATCTACTGAAAAAACTGCTTACTAACTCAATAACTTGTTAAAGTTAGTTTTAAACTGAAAAGTGTTTTTTTAAATTTGAATTTTGGCGGGAGAGTGACGTATTACCTTTTCCGGTGCGCAACGCCATCTTACAGAAATTTTAAGAACTAAATTTTCAAAATTCGTTTTTTCAAGGCATTATCAACCGTATGAGTAATTTATTTGAGATTTTACGTTTTAAAAGAGAAAAAATGTGCTTAAGCAAGATTTAGGTGTCAGTGCCTTGAGCTTAACTTCTTAAAGTTAGTTTTAAATTAAAAAGTATTTTTTTAAATTTGAAATTTGGCGGGAGAGTGACGTATTACCTTTTCCGGTGCGCAACGCCATCTTACAGAAATTTTAAGAACTAAATTTTCAAAATTCGTTTTTTCAAGGCTTTATCAACCATATGATTAATTTATTTGAGATTTTACCTCTTAAGGTCATTATTAAAATATTACTAAACTTTTTTTTGTAGTTACTCGAACTATGCATTAGTTTAAGTAACTATTGATAAATAGTTACATGGACTGTATTTAAATAAATATTTTTCTATCGTGTTAAACAAAAAATAATTAGGTGACTGAAAGGTTGTTACGGACGACGGCTCAGATAGCTTAACTGTCCGAGCCCTTGGTGCGCAACCAAAAGATCCGGGTTCGATTCCCGGTCCGGGCTGCAAGAATTATTTGTTCTGTTTTCTGAGTTATAGTTAATAAAGATTACTATTAAGCCCATATTTAACTAAAAATAGTTTAAGTAACTATCTATTGGGGTTCAATATAATTTATTATTTTAGGTATAAGAACTTCAATTAAATAGTGGCGATGCTATGCATTAGTTTAAGTAACCAGATTTGTTCAAGCCTTGAAAAATATTGCTGTATAGTTAGATCTCTAATACTTGTATTGAAAATTTAAAAACTTACTTTTCCCCTTCGACACGGCAAGTTGTAGGTCATTAGCTTCATCATCAGCATCAGCAGAACGCTCGCCTACTATCACATACATCTATTTACAATTTTTTGCCCGGAGTCTATCGAGGAACGGTCGAACATGGAAGAGGCGGCGATAAACTTCACTAACAGGTCACAAGAGGGCCAGCGACCGTTAATCATACAAATGGATATATAACCCTTACCTAACCAAGTTTAAGCGGAAAATAATAAAAGAAGACAGAGAATAGAGAAGGGCAGAGCTCTTACTTGACGAAATTAATCCCGTGACTTTTGTCTCTCCATTCACCGGGAATCGGGAATCCCAAAACTTACTCGGGCAATTATCTCCGCTATTATCCAAACTCTAATCGCTTTCTATTGAGAGTACAGTGAGTTTAACCCTAAAAGTTTAACAACAAATAATTGCAAACTTTTATTGTTCATAAAAAAATGAATATCTCAGGTCTGTGCTTACCATTAAGTGTTTTCATCAGTCAACCGGCGAAACAGAAAAAGACAAGTAGGTAATCTTGGAGAGCTTCAATTTAGTTCTCACTCCAGGAGATCGTCAATCTTCGGAACTGTGTTCGGGGCCGTCCAATTCGTCGAGATGACCGGAAAAAATGTTGACGTTTTTCGGATTAATCTCATCTTGTTCAATCGACGCTCCAAGCTTTTACCAATTTAATACTAAGGTTTGTATTTGATTTATTTGGAATCTATTACATTTCTCATGACGGAATTTATGGAAAATTTTGAAATTTTCCGAGAATTATTTTTAAAAATTGCATTTATAGTTTTCTTATAATTACTTTTAATAATCACCAACTAAATTTTAGGATTATTTTCAACAAATTACCTGTAAAAAAAAATTCAACCGAGTTTTTATGAATTTTTTAAAATTATAAAATTGTCAGCTGATCATTTAAAACTTGTGATATGAAAACTAACGATTTAATGTAACTAATCATTGGAATCTTGATTTTTAGGCTACACTGAGAGAAAAATCTGGTTCTCTGAACTAGCAAAATCTAGTTAAATAGCATCGCCACTATTTAATAAAAGTTCTTATACCTAAAATAATAAATTATATTGAACCCCAATAGATAGTTACTTAAACTATTTTTAGTTAAAAATGGGTTTAATAGTAATCTTTATTAACTTTAACTCAGAAAACAGAAAAAATAATTCTTGCAGCCCGGACCGGGAATCGAACCCGGATCTTTTGGTTGCGCACCAAGGGCTCGGACAGTTAAGCTATCTGAGCCGTCGTCCGTAACAACCTTTCAGTCACCTAATTATTTTTTGTTTAACACGATAGAAAAATATTTATTTAAATACAGTCCATGTAACTATTTATCAATAGTTACTTAAACTAATGCATAGTTCGAGTAACTACAAAAAAAAGTTTAGTAATATTTTAATAATGACCTTAAGAGGTAAAATCTCAAATAAATTAATCATATGGTTGATTAAAGCCTTGAAAAAACGAATTTTGAAAATTTAGTTCTTAAAATTTCTGTAAGATGGCGTTGCGCACCGGAAAAGGTACTACGTCACTCTCCCGCCAAAATTCAAATAAAAAAAAAACACTTTTTAGTTTAAAACTAATTTTAACAAGTTATTTGTTATTTGGAACATATTACCTGGGATTTTTGATGAATATTTTAAAGACTTTTTACTTTACAAGATAATTTTTTGAACGAAAATTAGTTTCAAATTTATCATTAAAATTCCTTTTAATCAAGGAACTAAATTACATATTATTATTGTTAATGTTATTTTACAAAAAATAACTTTTCTTTATTAGAAAAATCTACTTCCATTTCGGCTATCGAATTCTACTTTTTATTATTAAAAACTCTTCTTATCCTACTTATCAGTCACTTATCACTCTCAAAGTCTAAGACGTAAATTTATGCTCGAATAATTATAAATGAAAGACCTAGCAGTGTATACATTAATCAAAAGCTTTTCAAAGCACCTCATTGTCTTACTTTTGAGCTTAGCATTCATTGTTCTTGAATCAGCCGCGTGTTAATTTCATTAAAAATTAACATTATTTGTGTTGGCAACAAGATTGAGGCGATTAAATGAACGCTGAGGTAAAAATTGGGCGATTTTCGGCTTAAAGGCTTCACTTAGAGGAGAGCTTCAATCCAGGAGTGTATAGACTGGCGACAGGTGGGTTTTACTATCAGAGTAACTCGAGGGAGTAGTTACCCCTAACCGGCACGTCATCATGGGTGGTAGTAAACTCGCGTTAAACGATAAAGCTCTGGAACTAATCGGCTCTACTCACGTTTAAACTCCCTCCTGCTCCTGCCGTTATACTGATAGTGTATAGCTGGTTCATGTATGGACCGAAGATGGCCTTAAATATTCTATTCTATCTTAATAAATTTTTTTACAATTTTTCTTTAGAAACTTTAGAGTAAATTGTATTTTTTGAAAATTGACGAGCTGAGTTAGAAAATAGCAAAATTTTTCAAACGTTAAGGACAAATAGTTAGATTTCTATGAAGAAACCTTCTAAAAAAAACCAGAGGGTGACCAGATGACGGAACTGAGTGTAGTGGTAAGTACTAGATTATGGATATGTACCCACACAGCTAACCACAGCATATCTTCACGCATGATTGAATCCAGCCGTTAAATCATCTCTTTAATAACTCGTTTGTTTTAATAGACTATGGTGTTTTTGGTGCGTTAAAAAGTATCTCTGTTTACCCAACTCGAAAGATACGATGTACCACACCGCACAGATTATTAACTTTAATCGTTATTTCTTCCATCCCTCTGAACAGAATTTAATTCGCATCCACTGTACTCATCTAATGGCCTGGACATATATAATCCATCCATTGGCTATCATCAGACACGTTCAAGATATGACATCGGGTCAATGTGAATAAATGACAGCTTCGAGGCATGCATACTTAATAAGCTCGGCAAATCTAGTTTTATAGTGAGATTAATATTGTTACAAACTTTAAAGCTAAAGTTTTTAAGCTGAATATTGTCGATGATACTGCAATATTTTGTGATTTAATTTGTTAATACTCTGTAATAGTTTAAATATTTATTACTACCTTAAGAACGGTAAAATTTATAAATTTAAGGGAAATTATACATTTAATAATGAAAATTGTAACTTAGTGAGCTATAAAATGCAATTATTCAAGGACAATCACATAAAAATAATTAGGAAAACGTTTGACCTAGAAGACCATCCCTGTAACTTCCCGCCAATTCCATATCTAAGCGCTTAAAATTGCACTCAAGACGTTTTTGAGCTCTTCGAGCTCAAAAATACAATTTGTGTGTAATTTTTGAGCTCTCCGAGCTCAAAAAAATTGCTTTTGAGCTCTTCGAGCTCAAAAGTTTGATAGAAATTTGATAAAACACTATTTTTCAAATCTTTAAACCGCAATAACTTTTGAATGAATGAACCGATTTTCACGCGGTTAACCGCATTCGACGCAGTTTTTCAACCCTCACAAAGAATCTTTAAGTTTAAATTAATCGCACGAAGAATTTTGAAAAAATTCCAAAAAAACACTTTTTTCCGTTTTCTTTCGTCAACGATAACTCACGAACGAATCGACCGATTTTGACCGGACTGGCGGCGATCGACGTAGTTTTTTAATGTTAAGAGCTGGTTAGATTTTGGAATCGATCGGTAAAGCCGTTTAAAAGTTATTTCAAAAAAACCACAAAAAAAAAAATTGGTTTTTTTTATTATTTTGAGATTTCTCAAAATCTACCGGTTCGAATCGGTCCAAATTGTATTCAAAATCTAAGTTTGGTCAAGCGCTTTCGAATGGCGCCAACCGCGATGAAATCGGTCAAGCCGTTCAAAATTTACATGCATGAAATTTTTTTTTACTCAGTATAATCTTAGATGATATCCAGTGTAATCTTGCTTTTACCGTGTAAGACCTCAAAACGTAAACATCCGTTGGAAACTCGATTTTCTAAAAACGGGGTAAAATGAGTAACTCCCCAATTTTTGAAAATTTTCAATTTTTTTGGCGGGAAATTTAAAATTCTTTGTAATTTTTGAAAATATAAAATTTACAAAATTAAAATTCATAATTTGGGTAGTAAATCTCATTTATGATCTTACGCGCCATTGCAGTATTACTGAAGATGTTCGGTAATATTTTAATTTGTCAATAAAACATTGATTTTCCAAGATTTGGCATTAGTATCAAGCGCAGATGATACAGACGGCTGGCTGGAGCTTTAATTTAAAGTAAATGCAATTCCATTAAAGTTTAAGTAAATAAATTAAAGAAAAAGGAAAAGCAAAGGTAGTGTAAGCTTACGATCCTCGTATAACAGTAAAAGGAAAGTGTGCGTTCTGGTCCAGCAATAAACTCCAGTGAGACACGTACGTTTTAATTGAAACTAGTATTTTAATTTTGTCACTTGGACGCATTTTAAGAACAATAACTTTGCTATTAAATTTCCAAGAGAGCATAAACAATTCCTGGAAATATTACCAAGATCGAATTAAATATTTTCGGTCAAATTGTGTAATGATAAACTCGGAGATATTGCACATGGGACTTGAAAAGCTCGAACACATGTAACGTATAAGCTCGGCTGTTCATGTTATTCATGCAGACGATAATAAAAGAAGAAAAGTTGTGAATGAGTGAGTGGGAAAGTTGAATCGCGAGCCCAGGACTATTGCCAAAGTTTTGAGATATACGAATACTTGTTTTTGTGAAATTCTCCGCACTGCAGTCCGTTGTTGGTTTTATATTGCTCACTTTGCAAACAACATAAAACATTTAATTCATATTCATAACTTTTTTACCTCACCTGAGTCTTTTTTATTAATATCAACTACTGAGAGATTTAATAGAAATATAACTATTGCAATTGAAAAATTTTGCTATTTTCTGACTCAGGATAAATTGTTAATGTTTGCAAGGGAAATACTGGCTAACAATATTACGAAAAATTAGAGGAAAATATCTATGGAAAAATTCACGATTCAATTATTGTACAGCTGGGCTATACTTTTATTAGTATTAATTGTCAAATATTTTCTAGATGGTAGCTTAACAGGTAGAGCCTTCAGCGCATACCCTAAAGATCCAGGTTCGAGTCCTGGTCTGGGCCGTCCGAATTATTTTTTTAGTCAAATTTATTTTTAATCCCTTATTAAACAAAATGATTAAAAATGATTTCACAATGTTAAAGGCCCATGAGAGATATGATTTAAAATCATTTACATGATTTTACAAGATTTAAAATTATTAGAAAATTAATTATTTTTAATCATATCAAATCATTTTGTTTAATCAGGGATGACAAATTTAGATATTAATTGAGGCTAAATTGTTAATGTCTGCTGGGAAATACAGGCTAACAATATTACGAAAAATTAGAGAAAAAAATTGTTGGACACGGAAAAAAATTTCTGGGAAAATTTACGATACAACTATTGTAAAGCTGGACTATACTTTCATTAGTATTAATTGTCAAATATTTTAGAAGAAAATTTACTATTTATTCATGAAATTTTCCAACTTACGATTAGAAAAAGTAAGATATTACTATTGTAAAAAGTGAGAGATTAAAATTGTCCAGTGCTGCCTCTGTATCTTTCCAATAGAAGTATAACAAATTTTACAATAGTCTTATTGGAATGTTTTTCAATTAGTGTGAGTGATGGCCGTGCACAGCGCTAGACTCCGAGTTTATCTAAATGTTGAAGGACTGAAGGTAGTAGTTTACTTCGGATAGCGTAGAGGGAGAGTCCCCGGGCTGCCGAACAAAGAGTTCTGGGTTCGATTCCCGGATAGGACGAAAAATTTCGATTTCTTTTTTCGGTTACTGTAAAAGTAGCAATTAGTCCAACCTCCTATCTCTCTCTCTCTCTCTCCCTAAAACTTCTTTTAAAAAAACCGACTATCAATTTTTACAATAGCTGAATTGTAAAGTTCACAAACACATATTTTATAATTAGCTCTATAGTATTGGACTTTTTGAGTCTCTCGCTGGTCTTGTTTGTTGGATAAAATTTCCAATAGTAGATCGTAAAAATTACTAAATGAGAAGTATAGTCCGTTACTATTTTATCAAATAAAAATTACGATAGTAAAATAGTAAAAATTCCTTCAATTTTATTCGAATAAAAAATCTACTATTACCAATCTTTTTTAAAATTTCTAAATTATTTGTTATAATTACATGGAAGAAGTGGAAGGAAATGAGAAGATAGTGTGCTGTTGGCAAAGTTGGGTTTATTTAGCAAGTATCAACTATGTTAAGATTTAGTTTCCTCCTCATCACCATCACCATTATCATTATTAAAGTTTATCAGGTCTACACCCTGTATATATGAATATAATGGATGTATTTAAGTAGTCTAGACGACTTAAACAAAGCGACAACTCTTCCTGTGACCTATTGTCACGTATTAAAACTACGTGGAACCCTCGGACGATGTGTGATTAACATAAAAATACCTTCGCTCTTTTAAAAGTTTCATTGTCTATTTCTTTAATCGTAAAAATGAAAGTTATTTGTGATAAACAAGTACTTTTTAGATGAAAAAGTGACAGGGAAGAAAAGTTTAAACACAATCAACGTTACACTTATTGAGTTTTCAATAAACACCCTCTTGGAGGATAAAAATCCCTCGCATATGCAAAAAGGAATAAGGGCAATATCATTCACCGCGGTGTCTTTGATAGTTTGATATATAACTCCAGCATAAAAGCCGGCTGTAAAAGCATCTCTTCAGATGCATTCTCAAGATTTATGTTCTAACCATTCGTCATTTTATTTCTGTTTGCTATCTTGCTTTTATATACTTTTATAGTTTATATATTTATTATATTCACGACAAATCACTGTTTAATATATTGAACTTTTAAGCTTTTAGTTTAAAAATTAATGGAGATTTTTTTTTAAATACACTAGTCACAAAAATTAAGGGATGTAACAAAAATTCGAAATTTTTGGGTGATTTTCAACGAGCTGTAACTCCGAGGAAAATTATCGTACAGCAAAAAGAAAAAAAGCAAATTGTAGCTCCAAGTGTCTAGTTTTCAGATATGACCATGAAAATTTTTTATCATGTTCGGGTCTGGAGAAATCCTAAGAAAACTACAAAAAAAAAATTTTACAAATTTTTTCTCGTCTTAAAAAAGGTCTACGGGCTTCAAAAAAATTTTTTTCCATTGTTTCGCTGAAAAGCTTTTTTAGAAAATTTAATCCCCTTTAATTTGACGTAATCAAAAAGCCTGTACGATGATTTGCCGCGGAGTTATCGTCAGTCAAAGCAAAAAAGTACTTTTTCACTTTGACAATCAATAACTCTGGAAATAATGATCGTATAGGAAATCGAAGGACGGTTTTAAAAACTACACGATATTCTCTATAAGATACCGTGAATAGCTTTTGTCAAAAAAATTTTTTTCTAATTGAAAACTTTAACTGAAAAAACGACAAAAATTCGCATAATTAAGGATAATTGGATAACTTGGTATAACTTTGGATAAAATGGATGAACAAAGGATATCGTCGGTAATTTTTCAACCTCCAAGTGTCCCCTAAAATCCCTGAAAAATTCAAAGCGCTGGGATTTTTTTTTCATAGTGCCCCGAAGCTTCAAATTCTTTGTTTTTGCAAAAATCACCATTATGAGCAATTTTTCGATTTTTATTCATTTCTTCAATGAAAAAAATCGACGTAGTACACAGGAAAAATAACCAACGTATAGTATTCTGATATTTTGATACCCTCCAATGAAAATGAAAGAGTAATAATACTCGAAAATAAAAAAAAAAAAAAAAAGTGTGAAAGAAAGCAAGATTGTTTCGTACGTAAATTAAAGTTTTGCTTGAGCTTAAAAAATATTACTCACTACTATTTTCGTAATGGAGTTTCTTGCTGGAGATGCCGAAGATGGAAATTTCCCTCCAGACTTGTCCGTGCAGTAACTGTAATTACCGAATAGAAATGGTGCTGGCAGATTTCTTCTTCTTCTTCTTCTTCTTCTTTGATTCTTGTTCTTGTTCTTAGTCGTCGACATCTATATACCTCGGGTATTCTTCTTGTTGGTTGTCATATCATTATACCAAGCGTCTTTTGGTTGGTAACCTTCCAACCGGGCTTTTCGTTCTTGGAAACATTTCAAACTGCTGTCAGAGCCATCGATTCTCTCTTTGGGATACTTATTACCCAAAAGTTAATTGTCACTTAACTTTTTCTCTCTTTACTTTATTTTATTTCCCTATTCTTGTTAGGGTTATTAATTAAACACTTAGGGGGATTATTTATTTTTGTTTTTTTAATTAAAATTTTTTCTTTTTATCAAGTTCTATTAAATGTCTTCAGCTTCTTCCGAAAATTCCATATTTTATAATAAATTTATGAAATTAATAATAAATAGTATCTAGGATATTATTGCAATTTTTAGTGTATTTATATGATAAAATAAGTTTTTTCTATTAAAATTTAGTATAATTGTAAAGAATTTAATCTTAATTGTTTGTCCAGATAAATTTTAAACTAAAAATCATTTTTTTAATTTGAATTTTGGCGGGAGAGTGACGTAGTTCTGGATCCGGTGCGCAACGCCATCTTACAGAGAGTTTAAAAAACTTTCATAAAACCGGGAAGATTTAAATGTTTAATTTAATGTCAAAAATTAATTTATATAATTAAGAGACTAAGAAATATTTAGGAACGGGTAAATCTTTATCGTAAATTGATTTTGATATTTTTTCAGCGATAGTCATTAATGATTTGAATAATTGCAAGAGTAAGGAAAATTTTGTGACGAGAAGATTAATATTTCAAAAGGAATTTTTATAGTTTAATTTGGTATCATCAGAAAGGTCTTGATAAGAATTAGTGCCTCTTGGTTTTAAATATTTTTCAGTGGTCAATTTTTTATGTAAAGTTTTTGGAGGAGTTTTTAATAGTTTGTTGATTCTATAAATTTGTTCCGTCACAATTGTCCATTAAATTATTTTTAATTGATCCTGTGATAGCTCTATTATTTTTAAAATTTATTTCAAAAGTACCCAAACTAAGTGTGCGATTATTCAAAAAATCATTAAGCCAGTTTTCTTATTTATAATCCTTAATTCTCGGCAGTCACAACACTGCAGGTTGTGAGTTTTTAATTATACTTGAAATAAAAATTTGCGCAGAAATATACGGAATTTTTATGATAAAAAAAAAGGTACTGATAAAATTGTGAAAATTATTATAACTTAACCTTGTCTTTGGTATGTTAATAAATTAATATTAAATCAATAACTTTATAATCAATAAGTATTTGAAAAAATAATAAAATATCAAAGATTAATTGTTAAAAATTAAAGCTACTAAAATGATGTTAATAATTAAAATAATAGGTCTGGTGAATAAAATGTCTTTTTTAAATAATCTAATGTACCTAATATTAGTCGGCTTTTCGGGCATTCATTCAAATATCATTCAATCGTACTGTTATTAAATATCTTTTCCCAAAGTTATAAACTACTATTTATTTAATCAGATTAATATAATATTTAATAAACGATTTGTTTAATTACTAAAAAACTTATATAGATTTAAAGATTTAAAAAAACAAACGTACTATTGTAGATTTAAAATAAAAGTTATTTATAAGTTTTGTAAGGATAATACTACTGGTCAGTATTTAGAGCCTACACGGTCAGTATTTAGTAAGTACTGGTGAATATTCTGAGCTTTCGGCTGTAACGTTAATTATTACAATAATATTTATTTTCCCGGAGAGAAAATATTTTCCTTAACCCAAAATTCCATTGTCTGGATAATGTATATAATATATTGACTCTTCTTGTCATCTTCAGCATTGTTGAATCTTTTTTGTTCTTTCTTCTCATTCTTGATAGTTTCTTGCGGATAAAGTCATGCGAATTAATCGCTCGTAGAGCACGTCAACGCCAGAAATTCTCCAATTGACAAAAAAGGTTGACTCGAATAATATCTTGGCTGGCAAAACGGTTCTATGATTAAATATCTTCAGAATAAAATCCATCCGTCTATCTTTATAATTTTTCGGTCTATCTCTTCTGCGGCGTTTTCACCCACTGGACTATCTAGTGTAAATTTAACACACTACACATTATAGCGAGCATATTTATATTAAACTAGAGATGCAATGTATACTTCCGGTTGTCGTTGGGTTGCTAAATAATTTACCCGTGTGACTGACTATCCAGATCGGAACAGTTACTATTAATAGATAACTGACCGATGCATCATGAGGAAAATTTGAAACATCGCTGATCCAAACTCGGGAGCCAGGTGTTACCGGAGTTACCCTAATTACGCGTACCACGGACTGGAAATTGATGAGCGACACTTATTTTTGGAATTTTGAAGTATCCTTGGTGAGTACGAAAATAGAAAAAATAATATATATTACCCAAACTATAGAATTTGTTTTTATAAATTTTATATTTGCAGAAATTACAAAGAATTTTTTTTATTTAAAAAAATGATAGAATAGCTTGTAACTTGCGTTGGCTTTACAATTGCTGGTGAAACTAACTAACTACATAAAAGCTGTATCGTCTTCTTAAACAAAAGTTCTGTCAAAATAACTGCAGAATTTAAACAGAATCTTTTAAAGTAAGTTCACTAAATTATTTATTCATTTAAACTATTTTTTAACATTAATTATACTAATTAAAATATTATTTTAACTGAAAGAAAAATTATTTTAATAACTATTAAACTTATCAACCTTCAAATTCTCGCATAATACACTAGTCACAAAAATTAAGGGATATAAAAAAAATTCGAAATTTTTGGGTGATTTTCAACGAGCTGTAACTCCGAGGAAAATTATCGTACAGAAAAAAAAAAAGCAAATTGTAGCTCCAAGTGTCTAGTTTTCAGATA
>JZSA01003002.1:0-12496 GCA_000956155.1 Cotesia vestalis
AGCAATTTTTCGATTTTTATTCATTTCTTCAATGAAAAAAATTTTCTTTCTCAAAAATCTTTATTTTTAATCAAAGAGATAAATTTTCCAAGAAATTAAAAAAAAAAAAATTTCAATTCTTTTTCAAAAATATTTTCAAAAATCTTTATTTTTTTAATTAAAAAGATCAATTTTTCAAGAAATTTGAAAAAAAAAAATTTCAATTATTTTTTTTTTATTTCTAAAAAGTTTATATAAATGTGATAAAACCGAGCTTGTAAGCACGATTACGGCCGCAATTCTCGACGAAACTCAATGAAACTCAATACATTTATTCTATGACCAAAAATCTCGATCAAGTTTGAAAACGGGGCAAATTGGTCCGTTAGTTCCAAAGTTGTAGGTGCTTGAATAATATTATTTTCATTATAAAAATTCCTAGTGCAAGTTATAGCTCATTAAATAAGTTACAATTTTCATTATTAAATCTATAATTTCCCTTAAATTTATAAAATTTACTTCTCCAAAGGTAGTGTCAAATATTTAAACTATTACTTAGTGCTTAAATTGACAAATCTACGTCTCTATATTTACCTTTTGCAATTAATTATATTTTTAGCAATTAGACTGTATTAACAAATTAAGTTACAAGATATTTGCAGTATTACCGACGATTTGGAATGTCTGATTTAAGTCACGATATTTAAACAGTTTTTTCCCGAAGAATTATCCACGCCCGTCAGCTCCAGAGTCGCTTTAGAGATCTGGATACAAAAAAATGGGCATTGTCGACGAAGAAACAATAGTTGCTCAGAGTTTAATAAGTACGCGGAGAAATCGAGCATGGAAAGGTGGTCACTGATGGAAATAATAGACCCTGGGTTGTTCTTGTAACCATGAAGAAAGCTGATATAAGAAGTTGGCTATCGACGATAAAGTAAGATTATTTTCAAAGTGTGGTGTATGAAAACGAAGAAAAAGAATTACCAACAGAAGTTTCAGCACAACCACCAGACGTGAAATCGGATTACTCGGTCTGTGGTTTGTTCCACTAGCTAGTAGTCTTATAATATTTTGCTATTTTACTAGTTATTCTTGTAAAGTATGATTTTATAAGAGCAAGAAAAAAACTGATAAAGAAATCTTGAAAATTTAATTTATTTAGGAAAATCTCGTTAAATTTTTATTTTAATGAAAATTAAAAAATTTTTCAAACACCTACAACTTTGGAACTAATGGACCAATTTGCCCCGTTTTTTAACTTGACTGAGATTTTTGGTCATAGAATAAATTTTATAATAAATTTTAATAAATTAAAATTTTTTTTTTTCAAATTTCTTGAATAATTGATCTTTTTAATTGAAAAAATAAAGATTTTTGAGAAAAAAATCTATTTTTCATTGAAAAAATGAATAAAAATTGCTCATATTGGTGATTTTTGCAAAAACAAAGAATTTGAAGCTTCGGGGCACTATGAAAAAAAAATCCCAGCGCTTTGAATTTTTCAGGGATTTTAGGGGACACTTGGAGGTTGAAAAATTACCGACGATATCCTTTGTTCATCCATTTTATCCAAAGTTATACCAAGTTATCCAAATATCCTTAATTATGCGAATTTTTGTCGTTTTTTCAGTTAAAGTTTTCAATTCAAAAAAAATTTTTTTGACAAAAGCTATCCACGGTATCTTATAGAGAATATCGTGTAGTTTTCAAAACCGTCCTTCGATTTCCTATACGATCATTATTTCCAGAGTTATTGATTGTCAAAGTGTTTTGCTTTGACTGACGATAACTCCATGGCAAATCATCGTACAGGCTTTTTGATTACGTCAAATTGAAGAGCATTGAATTCTCTAAAAAAGCTATTCAGCGAAACAATGGAAAAAAATTTTTTGAAGCCCGTAGACTTTTTTTAAGACGAGAAAAAATTTGGAAATTTTTTTTTTTGTAGTTTTCTTAGGATTTCTCCAGACCCGAACATGATAAAAAATTTTCATGGGTCATATCTGAAAACTAGACACTTGGAGCTACAATTTGCTTTTTTTTTTTCTGTACGATAATTTTCCTCGGAGTTACAGCTCGTTGAAAATCACCCAAAAATTTCGAATTTTTTTTATATCCCTTAATTTTTGTGACTAGTGTATTATGCGAGAATTTGAAGGTTGATAAGTTTAATAGTTATTAAAATAATTTTTCTTTCAGTTAAAATAATATTTTAATTAGTATAATTAATGTTAAAAAATAGTTTAAATGAATAAATAATTTAGTGAACTTACTTTAAAAGATTCTGTTTAAATTCTGCAGTTATTTTGACAGAACTTTTGTTTAAGAAGACGATACAGCTTTTATGTAGTTAGTTAGTTTCACCAGCAATTGTAAAGCCAACGCAAGTTACAAGCTATTCTATCATTTTTTTAAATGAAAAAAAATTCTTTGTAATTTTTGCAAATATAAAATTCATAAAAACAAATTCTATAGTTTTGGTAATAAATCTCATTTTTTTTATTTTTGTACTTACGCGGTATTTTAGTATCTATTAGTTATCATTATTATTATTATAATAATAGCTGAAATTTTAATCATTTTTATTAAAAAAATAAAAAACCCCAGGATTCACATCTGTTGTTGCTCGTGATATGCATTGCTAAATTAAAGGATATATACTGTATAGTTGGGCGAACCTTTTCTGAATACTGAAAGCCCGAAAGAAGAAACAGGAGGGATGATACACCAGACTCGGTAGTTGTAGCTTAATTCGTGGAAACTCCTCTCACCGTAAACCGAAGAAATGAGAGTTTTTAATGAAAGTAAAAAAAGTTTAACCTTTCCAAGGTATTTATAATTTTTTTCCACAATTTTGTGTCAGCACACACAACACATAATACACAAAACATCGCAAGTGATATTAATAATATTTTGACACAGCCACATGATATTTATCAGTTTACATTATTACGCGAAATCTAATATCATCTAAAAGTTTCTCGGAAGCGGTTTATAATGTGATATAATAGCGGAGGAAGGTTATCCTTTTAGGTAGCTCATCAGGATCATATACGAATTTCACGTTTCGGTCATTACTGCCATTACCGGCGCAGTCTTCTGAGGTCATATATTACACGAGGGCTTCAGGAGCTCCATAATTACCCAACACGCTTCTGGTTTTCTGGTCTACTCTGAGTGTGAGTCTTTTAAATAATAATAAAAAGATAAAATAGAAGTTGATTAGCTATTTATTAGAAACAAGATGATGGAAATACACGGGGAGAAAATTGAAGGAATTTTTACTATTTTACTATCGTAATTTTTATTTGATAAAATAGTAACGGACTATACTTCTCATTTAGTAATTTTTACAATCTATTATTGGAAATTTTATCCAACAAACAAGACCAGCGAGAGACTCAAAAAGTCCAATACTATAGAGCTATTTATACAATATGTGTTTGTGAACTTTACAATTCAACTATTGTAAAAATTGATAGTCGGTTTTTTTAAAAGAAGTTTTAGGGAGAGAGAGAGAGAGAGAGATAGGAGGTTGGACTAATTGCTACTTTTACAGTAACCGAAAAAAGAAATCGAAATTTTTCGTCCTATCCGGGAATCGAACCCAGAACTCTTTGTTCGGCAGCCCGGGGACTCTCCCTCTACGCTATCCGAAGTAAACGACTATCAAAGTCCTTCAACATTTGGATAAACTCGGAGTCTAGCGCTGTGCACGGCCATCACTCACACTAATTGAAAAACATTCCAATAAGACTATTGTAAAATTTGTTATACTTCTATTGGAAAGATACAGAGGCAGCACTGGACAATTTTAATCTCTCACTTTTTACAATAGTAATATCTTACTTTTTCTAATCGTAAGTTGGAAAATTTCATGAATAAATAGTAAATTTTCTTCTAAAATATTTGACAATTAATACTAATGAAAGTATAGTCCAGCTTTACAATAGTTGTATCGTAAATTTTCCCAGAAATTTTTTTCCGTGTACAACAATTTTTTTCTCTAATTTTTCGTAATATTGTTAGCCTGTATTTCCCAGCAGACATTAACAATTTAGCCTCAATTAATATCTAAATTTGTCATCCCTGATTAAACAAAATGATTTGATATGATTAAAAATAATTAATTTTCTAATAATTTTAAATCTTGTCAAATCATGTAAATGATTTTAAATCATATCTTTCATGGGCCTTTAACATTGTGAAATCATTTTTAATCATTTTGTTTAATAAGGGATTAAAAATAAATTTGATTAAAAAAATAATTCGGACGGCCCAGACCAGGACTCGAACCTTGATATTTTGGGTATGCGCCAAAGGCTCTACCTGTCAAGCTACCCAGATACTACAAAAGAGTGTTAATTGAATAGTGGTGATACTATATACCAAGAATTTCCTAGATTTTTCTTCTAGTGTACAATATTTTTCGGATTTATCATCGAACGGTGGATAATCCGTAATGACAAAACAATTAGTCAAGCTTTTGGTACAGTTGACACGTCAGATTGTGTGTGTTAAGTCTGTTGGTGTGCGGTGTGGTGTGAACGCCGCTTCTGTACTGACAGTCACACGCGGGATCTGCGAGTGATTAATAATCATCGTCGTTACCACACCTAGCCAGTATCAGTCGTCTTCCGGTTGCTGGTTTATGCTTAAATCCATCCACAATTATTGTCGCTTGGCTGTTTGCTGATACACCAATGACCACCATCAACATCAACATATTTATAATACAATTATCATAATTATTATTATAACAATTCGGTGAAGTATTACGAAAAAAATATAAATATGAGCAGAGCTGGGGTCGATCATAGGGATGAATTATTCGGTGGTGTCTCGTGCACTCTGGTGCGCTGGTGGTACTACAGCATGCGTCGTTGTCTGGTGGCTCCTCTTGGACCCTCTGTCGTTGACAATGTCATCCATAATGTTTGTCCGGTCCATGTCATCGCACCACTGCTATACTCACACTACACATTTTTATATTTTAACATTTTTTTGTTACCTGCTCGAGACATCTTTGCTTTTTCTTTTTTTCACAATTTATCTTTTTTTGATCAAGTGACAAATTCTAGAAGAGAAAATTTTTTACATATAAAATCAATTAATATTATTTATTTAAGGACGCAATAATCGCTACAAAAAAAAAATGAACATTTTTGTGTTATTGCGAAGAAGAATAAGAAGAATGGAAATAATAATGTAATGTATTGTTGCCATGGTAACATGTTGATAGTTCCCAATGGTCGCGTGGCTTGTCGGAAAATAGAGAAATCCAGCTGTAAACCAGGAAAATTCAAGCCGACGGCTTATCCCCCGGTGGCGCTCAAACTAATGCTGCAATAAACATGCATCTACGTGAAACACGAGGCTGGATGTTGAATAAAGAGACCTTAAACTCTAGACTCTAGACTGGATGTCTTCTATACATATCAGACTGAATTACATGCGCGGAAAGTGAAAAATTATTTTTAATAAAAATTTTATTATTTTTACTCGATTTAAAGACGTCTGTTAGATTTTTCATATGGAATTTATGAAAAATTTAGATATCGTGAACAAAAAAAAACCAATAAAGCCTTAAAGAACGAATTTTGAAAATTTTAGTTCTTAAAATCTCTGTAAGATGGCGTTGCGCGCCGGAAAAGGTAATACGTCACTCTCCCGCCAAAATTCAAATTTAAAAAAATACTTTTTAATTTAAAACTAACTTTCATAAGAAAAAATGGATTTTTATAGTTAAATTTAGTATCATTGCAAAGGTCTTGATTTAAATTTGTGTCTTTTCGAGGTTTCATATCATTTTCAACCATAGTAAATTTATCTTGACGAGTGTAACATCAAAATGAGCTTACATCTTTAAAAATGTTAATAGTTAAGAAATTACAGTGCAATTTAACAAAATTCATTATTTAATTGAGATATTTTCGTACGAGAGATATCGTGAACAAAAGAAAACCAAGAAAGCTTAAAAAAAAACGAATTTTGAAAATTTTAGTTATTAAAATTTCTGTAAGATGGCGTTGCGCGCCGGAAAAGGTAATACGTCACTCTCCCGCCAAAATTCAAATTAAAAAAAATACTTTTTAATTTAAAACTAACTTTAATAAGATAAAATGGATTTTTATAGTTAAATTTAGTATCATTGCTAAGGTATTGATTTAAATTTGTGCCTTTTCGAGGTTTCATATCATTTTCACCAATAGTAAATTTATCTTGACGACAGAATGAGCTTACAACTTTAAAAATGTCAATAATTAAGAAAGCACAGTGGAATTTAACAAAATTAATTATTTAATAAAACCAAATTTTATTTATTTATTGTTCACAGTTCAAGGCAGTCACATAGTGACCTGCAAGGTTGCTAGTTTGTTATTATTATAACTCCTAATTATCTTTTCCTTTAAAAAGGATCTCACACAGATTGATATTCACCATAATAACACAAACATTAAACCATAATATTAAATTCCAGCAAAGTTGGTCAATGCTCTGGAGGATGTATAAGCAGTAGGAGGGTATCCCCGGTGGTGATTCTCGCGCGAATTAATTGGCTCGTAAATTAGCTGACGGTATCCGCGAACAAATTCCTCAACTAGTGCTGTTGTCTGCGTTTCAGGACATAAGAATATCCTTTTGATCTACGAGGTATTTCATATCCGGAGAGATGTTCCATATATTCCACGCATTCCCCTAAAAGTTATTGTCCAAAAGTCATTGGTCAATTATTTATTCGCCTGAAATTGAAACATTGAGGAAGAAATGTTGAGGAACAAACGAGCTGGAAAACTTGGACGATATAATGAGACTCTGAGAGACGTACTTGTTAGATTGTCTATGTACTGAGGGAATAAATACCCTAGGTTAATTTTTCGTTTTAGTTTCTTTGCCCCTCCTTTTAACTACTTCCAGTTAGTACTTCTCAAGAAGAGATCTCTTGGAGACTCAATTTTCTTTGCACCTGTTGCAATTCCAAGTCTTGAAATTCTTTTTTGTTCTTTTTAACCAATTCCATTTCTGAAATAGTTAATTATACTTTAGACGAGTACCAACAGTATTAGTACTTGTTACTTGTCTATGTTTAGGTTAATAAAGTATATCACGCGTTGCTGATGCTGCTGTTATCAAGTTTCCAGGCAATAACACTCGCATCAGTATGATGATCGTAGTATGGCGGTAAACGGCTTATCTGTCACTCGATGTTCACTACCACTATCATCATCACCATCATCATCATTTCATCTCTATTCTCTATAAATAGATGTATTTAACGACTCGATTTTATTACAAGGCCTGAAAAATATTATATATGATAGGATATTTTTATATTTTAATATTAAATATGTAACAGAGGCTTAATGGATTAGAGTAATAATATATGAAAATTTTATATAAATTTTTTTTTCTAATACAGTATCTATAGGTGTGACAAAAATAATTTAAGTAGCTGAAAACTCTTGAGTAATTCATTTTTAGGTAAAGAAATAAAAATTTTTTTTTCACAGTAATTTTTTTAGTAAAAAAAAATTTTTTTTCATTTGAATCAAAAAAGACAACTTACAAATTTTGATCCATAATTTTTAAAAGTTATTATTATTATTATTATTATTATTATTATTATTTTTAGTGTAATAATTCTAAAGTTATATACCAACAAATGAACTTATTCAATAGCCTTTTAGTAATGGTATATAGTAGGCGTAGTGAAGAAAGAAATCTAGGAAAGATATTGAACAGGAGAACAATGCCGCGTGGCCTGAATTTAAAATTCAAATAAAAAAAAAACAATAATAATAACAATAACAACAATATCCCAAACGAAATACAAATTTCTGAAGTTAAAAAAAAAAATGGTTAAGAAGAAATGAGTGTCGTTGAAAAAAAAAAAAAAAAAAAAAAAAGTTATAGTTACTTCCCAATAATAACTGTCGCATGCATCCAGATGATAATGAATCCAGTGTAAATTGATAGCATAATCACAAGTATCATCACTGGTTTAATGTAGAGGCGTGATGTGTGCGCACACCTAGTCTGATTGAGTAAATTTCCCGCACGTTGATACGCGTCCCATAGATATAGATTGACAGAATAATGCACAGCTAATGCAGTACCGAGCGACGGAGAACATTTAATGTAGACATTGAATATAGTCCAACCAAAAGGGCCAGAGTATATACAAACCCTCGGATTACCACCCGTGATAATTTAAACACGTTGTTTTAGAAGAACCCACCCCTTCTGATGGTATCAACACCATCACTGGTCCTTCTATATAAATGATTATATGATTATATGTGATTCTTTTACTAAAAATACATCAGCCGAACAAAACAACACAAAAGTAATGAACGAGTAATAGCCGACTAAAGCAGAATAAATCCAATCGCGAAGATAAGGGTCACTAAATCGCATCCTGTATCACAATAATCGATTTTAATTGTAAATCCCAAAAATTTATAATTAAATCCACCGGTTGCAACAAAATAACGCAGCACATTATCTAAGCGCATGCGTAGTGTAAAATATTCCGCAAGAATGTCCCTGTTACACCCTCGCAAATTCACGTGCTGCCCTCTTTGCACCCTCTTTTGTCTCCGTCTCTCCCTTGAGCTTGCAACGTGTGTGTGTGTGTGTGTGTGTGTGCTTCTAACTGATGATAGTGTCTGTTTGGCGTTATGTTCGGGCTTCTTCGCGAGTTATGCCAACCAACTTGTTCAGTTACTCTGCTCGAGCGCGACCTGAACACACACGCGCTATATAAATATTATGTATGTACTTACAATACATAATACATAATAATACATACATATATACTGTATTTGTTATTGTCCTGCATCTCTAATATTTCTTCAGGATAAATTGTTTTGTTCTCAATTGTGATCTGGGGTGACCACGTGCTTTTTATTAATTTTTGTGCTTTATCATCACCTGTGAACTTTATTTATTCGATAATATATCGTGAAAGTTTTACATATCTTCTGAGTTTTCGGAAGATATTCAAGCAATTTTAGAGTGCGTTAATGTGAAAAGATTGGAAATTTATATTGATTTTTAGGTATGTATTCTTTAAACTAGTTTATTAAATAATGAGTTTTGTTAAATTGCACTGTACTTTCTTAACTATTGACGTTTTTGAAAATCTAAGCTCATCTTGATGTCACACTCATCAAGAGCTTTCATTTGAGTACCCACATGCATTTTTTATATATTTTTCATATATACATATACATAAATATATAAAATATATGAAAAATTAATGTGGGTACTCAAATGAAAGCTCTTGATGCGTGTAACATCGGGATGAGCTTATATCATTAAAATTGTCAATATTTCACAAGATACAAGGTAATTTCTTAATTAAGTATGTATGCATTCAAAAAAATATATGGAAAATCCATATAGGAAGTATTAGTTTCTATAGGAACCTGTGGGTTAATAAATTCCTGTATGGGAAGTCATCGGAAGTATGGATTCATCCAGGTAACATGTGCTCGAGCAAGATTTAGGTGCCAGTGTCTTGAGCAAAAACCTCCAGTTGCTAGTGTCTTTTTCTACATACGGGTCTTGCTCAAGTTCATGTAGAAGAACTGCTTCAAGATTTATATATAACTAGCTCAAGACATCTTGTGCAAGAATATGAGGCAAGTCTAATGCAAGGTGCATTGAAAAACTTTCTGATGCATTTTTTGAATCAGAAACTCACAACAGACACTTACCCATGACTTGCTCAAGATTTGCTCAAGATCCGTAATTCTCAGTAATTTGTTCATTTCTAAAGCATTTGTGAACCAAAAACTAACAGCAAATGTTGAAGCGTGACTTGCTCAAGATTTGCTCAAGATGCATGATGCATTATATATTTTATAGCACTTTTTCCCCTCGACTACTTGAAGATGTATTGATTCAGTGGTGCTTATTTTAAAATAATTTTGTCTTGATCGATAAAACAGTAGGTCTATACTCTAAAAGGTTAAGCTGAATGAGATCCACTGATCCTGTAGTAAATATAGAAGGGGTAGAATGATGCGAACGGTCATTCGAAAACATTTGATCTTGAGCAGATCTTGAGCAAGTCTTGCACAAGTATATTCAGCATGCTTCTGGTGTCAGTCTTTCTCAAGAATTGATATAGTTAGTTTATCGATAAGCATCTTCAGATTTTCTCAATTTTCTTACACAAATCTTGAGCTATAATCCGGCCCAAAGTTCTTGTACAAGGCTTGTTCAAGACTTGTCAATTGAATTTGCTACAAGTATCTGGAGCAAGACCCATAGGTAGAAAAAGACACTAACAACTATCGAAATTGAGACCAGACTTGCCCAAGCCTTGGAAAGGATTGCTATATGAGCCTATAGTGAATTTATATTTACGAAAAACGTGACTTACGCCAGTGAGTAGCGTAGAAGACTGTCGACCATGCGGTACCGGGTTCAAGTCCATCGCGAGCAGTTTTTTCATTAGATAAAATTACAAATTCCGTTTTTCAGAGTTAATTTCAATTAATAATCGATTAATGGCAATTACGTCATAATTGTTATTATTTTTAATCACTAATCTTTCTGACCGTCTAATTTCATCTTCTATAAATAATTCTCTTGGATAACAATTTACAAAAATATGTAGCTAAAATAAAAATGTGATTTCCCTTGAGCGCATTTTTATCAATTGTAAAGAAGAATAAGAACCTTTTATCTCTTCACAGCTGTCTCATCGAATCTCTTCAGCAATCACATGCATTTAAGTATACCTGCAAATAGTTGTATAAAAAGAAAACAAAAAGAACTTACCTTACCCGATTATATATTTTATTTTATATTTATATCCTAAATGTAGATTGTCACGGAAATGTTTTGCTACAAAAAGTATAAATAAATTGAGACAGAGAATGATTAGGGTGCTTTCTTAAGACGACACTCGTTCCGTTCCCGGGAGATCAACTCGTATCTCTTAACTTGTGAAAAGACGAATCGGTGGATCGGACACAATGTATATGTGTTTGCAAGTACCGAGACATGCAGTACAGATTTAGCCGACATCTGCTTTTCTTCATTTCTTCTCACTTAGTTATCTTTAATTTTTATCCTCGTTTATTTAAAATTTGAATGCAATTTTTAATAAGGAAAATTAAAAAAAAAAAAAATTGCATCAATTTTTAAGGTTAAATTATGTTTGGATTGAAATTGTAAGATTGGAGGAGGGGGAAGTAAGAGCGCCTGCGTCGAGTAATCGAACTAATCGAATGTGAAGAAGCGGAGAGCGTAGTATATTATGAGGGTTAAAGTTACTTCCAGAGAAGTACGCATCGATAACTATTAACTCGTCGGGTCCTTGAGAGTTGGGTTTTATTAATTAATGGAAAACTTTTAAACTTTTCGCGGATATTTTTTGGGTTAGTTTATGAAAAAGAACCGGACCGTAGAATTTAGTATGAATTATTATGAAACGAAGTAATAGTTTAAATATTTGATACTACTTTAAGAATGTAAGATTCATAAATTTAGGAAAAATTATAGATTTAATAATTAAAATTGTAACTTAATTAATAAGCTAAAAGTAGGAATTTTTACACGGGGAGAGAATTGAAGGAATTTTTACTATTTTACTATCGTAATTTTTATATCATAAAATAGTAACGGACTGTACTTCTCATTTAGTAATTTTTACGATCTACTATTGGAAATTTTATCCAACAAACAAGACCAGCGAGAGACTCAAAAAGTCCAATACTATAGAGCTAATTATACAATATGTATTTGTGAACTTTACAATTCAATTATTGTAAAAATTGATAGTCGGTTTTTTTAAAAGAAGTTTTAGGGAGAAAGGGAGAGAGAGATAGGAGGTTGGACTAATTGCTACTTTTACAGTAACCGAAAAAAGAAATCGAAATTTTTCGTCCTATCCGGGAATAGAACCCAGAACTCTTTGTTCGGCAGCCCGGGGACTCTCCCTCTACGCTATCCGAAGTAAACTACTACCTTCAGTCCTTCAACATTTAGATAAACTCGGAGTCTAGCGCTGTGCACGGCCATCACTCACACTAATTGAAAAACATTCCAATAAGACTATTGTAAAATTTGTTATACTTCTATTGGAAAGATACAGAGGCAGCACTGGACAATTTTAATCTCTCACTTTTTACAATAGTAATATCTTACTTTTTCTAATCGTAAGTTGGAAAATTTCATGAATAAATAGTAAATTTTCTTCTAAAATATTTGACAATTAATACTAATGAAAGTATAGTCCAGCTTTACAATAGTTGTATCGTAAATTTTCCCAGAAATTTTTTTCCGTGTACAACAATTTTTTTCTCTAATTTTTCGTAATATTGTTAGCCTGTATTTCCCTGCAGGCATTAACAATTTAGCCTCAATTAATATCTAAATTTGTCATTAAAGATAAATTTGACTAAAAAAATAATTCGGCCGGCCCAGACCAGGACTCGAACCTGGATCTTTTGGGTATGCGCCAAAGGCCCTACCTGTTAAGCTATCCGAGAGTTAA
>JZSA01003005.1:0-20628 GCA_000956155.1 Cotesia vestalis
AAATTTGTCATTAAAGATAAATTTGACTAAAAAAATAATTCGAACGGCCCAGACCAGGACTCGAACCTGGATCTTTTGGGTATGCGTCAAAGGCTCTACCTGTTAAGCTATCCGAGAGTTAATCTATCATCTAGAAAATATTTGACAATTAATACTAATGAAAGTATAGTCCAGCTTTACAATCGTTGTGTCGTAAATTTTCCCAGAAATTTTTTTCCGTGTATACAATTAATTATGCAGTTGTTATTCGAGGATAATCACATAAAAAATATTATTTTTCATATTGCTGATTTTATAACCCGGAAAAAATCATAAAAACAAAATCTATAAATTACTAATAACTCACCAAAATACAGCAAAATTTTGTGAAAATTCCAACATGAGTACCTCTGCAACAGATTGATAAAAAAACGTCTGAAACAAAAAAGTAATTGATAAAAATAGTGTAAAAGATAAAATATTATAGACGAATGGTACTAAAAGTATTAAAAACTAAACAAAATGAATGCACTCGAAAAACCGGCTTTCTGCATCAAGGTAACTTGTCTTCTCTTATTCTTGTTTTGTTTCTCGTCTCTCTCTGTTCGCAAAACCGGACGTCCAACTTAACGTGTAAGGACACAAAGGGACGTGGGCTAGAGACGAGAGAGACGGAATTAAACCACCAAGTAAAGACAACCAAGAGACTGTTTTGCAAGGAAAGGAAACGACAAACTACTTCACTTTGCTTTATACACTTTATACACGGCTGTATAACCAAGTACCAGGGGTTACACGAGTACAACCGAGCCTATAGATTAATAATACACTTTTCTATAGGTACATATAGCCTCGCGTTTTTTTTAACCCAATTTAACTTATAAGTTTGTTGGGAATTGGTCTTTTAGCTTCTTCAATCTTATTTGTGAATTTATTTATAAGGATTATAAGTCGTCTTTTAAATTCATTCAGCTTTTTTAAACTTTGCTAAATAAAAAATTGGTACCAAAAAAATGAACATGCTTGTATTACTGCGAATGTTTTCAATAATCCGCAGTAATAGAAGCACCTCTATTTCTATGCATTTTTACCAATTACAAAGGGTGTAAAATCCATATATTCTAAATTAAAAAGAAAATATTGCCTGTCAATTGACAGTTCAAGTTGCCTTCAAATTGCTCTTAGTTAAAAATAAATAATCTTAAAAATAAATTATAAACAGAAATTGATAAAAAATAAAACAAATAAATCAAAGTTGATAAAAAAATACAAGCGGTCATTATAATAAAGAATTTGTTGTGTTAAATTAACCAGAAAAACTTTAAAACCAACAAATTTTCATTAAATTAAGTCAATGTAATTTTATTCTTTAATAAAAATGCTTTTGAAGTAAGATCTACCAAAAAAACCGCAGTAATACCCATACTTACCCTATATAAGATTAATTTTTAAAAATTATAAATGCAATTTTTTTTAATAATTTTTTTTTGTAAAAAAAAAAATCCAAAAATTGACGAAGTCAATTTTTTTAATTTTTATCAAAAAATTGATGGAAGTCAATTTTTTTAATTTTTGTCAAAAATTAAAAAAAAAATTATTGTTATTTTTGAAAAATTTAATAAAAATGCTTTTGAAGTAAGATCTACCAAAAAAACCGCAGTAATACCCATACTTACCCTATATAAGATTAATTTTTAAAAATTATAAATGCAATTTTTTTTAATAATTTTTTTTTGTAAAAAAAAAAATCCAAAAATTGACGAAGTCAATTTTTTTAATTTTTATCAAAAAATTGATGGAAGTCAATTTTTTTAATTTTTGTCAAAAATTAAAAAAAAAATTATTGTTATTTTTGAAAAATTTAATAAAAATGCTTTTGAAGTAAGATCTACCAAAAAAACCGCAGTAATACCCATACTTACCCTATATAAGATTAATTTTTAAAAATTATAAATGCAATTTTTTTTAATAATTTTTTTTTGTAAAAAAAAAAATCCAAAAATTGACGAAGTCAATTTTTTTAATTTTTATCAAAAAATTGATGGAAGTCAATTTTTTTAATTTTTGTCAAAAATTAAAAAAAAAATTATTGTTATTTTTGAAAAATTTAATAAAAATGCTTTTGAAGTAAGATCTACCAAAAAAACCGCAGTAATACCCATACTTACCCTATATAAGATTAATTTTTAAAAATTATAAATGCAATTTTTTTTAATAATTTTTTTTTGTAAAAAAAAAAATCCAAAAATTGACGAAGTCAATTTTTTTAATTTTTATCAAAAAATTGATGGAAGTCAATTTTTTTAATTTTTGTCAAAAATTAAAAAAAAAATTATTGTTATTTTTGAAAAATTTAATAAAAATGCTTTTGAAGTAAGACCTACCGAAAAAACCGCAGTAATACCCAGACTTATCCTAATTATGGCCAAAAAAAAATTAGAAAAAATAATTGACTGGTAGAAATTAGAAATGCAATTTTTTTAAAACAATTATTCAGAAAAAAATTTTTTTAATTATCTACTGTCTGCTAACTTTAATGTCATCCTTTAATATAACAATTATTAAAATAAAAAATAAACAAATGCTAAAATGACAGCTGTCTTAAATACCATAAAAAAAAAAATGAGAATCCCTGCAAGGACCAATAGCATCCCACCAAAGGGTACGGATTAATACAGCTGAGCGGCGTTAGCGTCGCTGGAGTCACCTTCCAAGTTATCCTTCTCTATCTTACATACTCTCAAGTAAAGCATATCCTCCACAAAAACAACAATAATAATAATAATAATAGTAATAATAATAATAAAGACAACAATACTCACTAGTGTCTAGGCCGAGCAGTTTGCTTGACGGTCCATCTCCTTCTACTGTTCTGAAACTTCCCCCACTTTCTCCGGCAGTAAACTATACACAAAATATATATTTATTACTTATCTTAGTGCTTACCAGTAATCCAACCAGTAAACCAGCCCGAATACTCTCACAATTAGTGATTAAAATTAAGTTAGCTGATATTTAAAAATTCTTAGAATTTTTTTTTTATTGAAAAATTATTAAAAGAAAAAATTGCACATACAATTTTTTAAAAATATTTTTTTGTTCTAATTTAATTATTAAAATTAAAAAAATTTTTAGAATTTTTTTTTAATTGAAAAATTATTTTAAAAAAATAAAAGAAAAAATTTTAGATGTAGAAAAATTGAAAAAATTGCGCCTGCAATTTTTTTTAAATATTTTTTTGTACTAATTTAATTATTAAAAATAATTAAAAACGTCGGTTAACTTTATTATTATTTAAAATTAAATTATTTGACATCTAAAAATTTTAATATTTTTTTTTTTTATTGAAAAATTATTTAAAAAAATGAAAGAAAAAATTGCACAGGTAGAAAATTTTAAAAATTACACGTGCATTTTTTTTTTCTAATTTAATTATTAAATTAAAGTTCAAAAAAATGATTTTAAAAAAATTGTATTTTTAATTTTTTAAAATTTCTAAATCTCAATTTTTTTTCCTAATTTATTTGTTAAAAAAATTTCTAAAAATTATTATTAATCTGCAAAATTTATTTTCATGAAAAATTATTAAAAAAAAAATTGCACGTGTAGAAAATTTTAAAAATTTAACCTGCAATTTTTTAAAAATATTTTTTTATTATAATTTAATAAATAAAAAAAAAATTAAAAACGTCGGCTAAATTTATTATTATTTAAAATTAAGTAATCTGACGTTTAAAAATTTTTTTAATTTTTTTTTTATTAAAAAATTAATAATTTTTAATTTAATTAAAATTAAATAATAATTTTAAATTTTATTTAACAAAAAAATTAGTTCCAAAAAATTGTATTTTTAATTTATTAAAAATTTCTAAATGTCAATTTTTTTTTATATAATTTATTTTCACGAAAAATAATTAAAAGAAAAAATTTTAAAAATTACACGTGCAATTTTTTTGTTCTAATTTAATTATTAAAAACATCAACTAACTTTATTAAAAAAAAATTAGTTCCAAAAAATGACTTAAAAAAAATTGTATTTTTAATTTTAAAAAATTTCTAAATCTCATTTTTTTTTCCTAATTTATTATTATACTGAAGTTAGCCGTTAGCTGTCACTTTAAAATTTTTTTTTAACAAATCAATTACAATAAAAAAAAAACTTCTAAAAATTTTCATTAATTTTTCCACGTGGAATTTTTTAATAAATTTTTTTCAATGATAATTTAATTGCTATAAAATTCTAAAAAAATTTTTAATGTCATAATTTATATGTTAAAATAATTTCTAAAAATTATTATTAATCTTCTAAATTTATTTTAATAAAAAATTATTAAAAAAAAAAAAATTGCACGTGTAGAAAATTAAAAAAATCTAACCTCCAATTTTTAAAAAATATTTTTTTGTACTAATTTAATAAATAAAAAAATAAAAAATGTCGGCTAACCTTAGTATTGTCAATTAGTGTAGGTTCAAGGGTTCTACCAGCCACAGCTGTCATCCAGTCTCGACATAACCACCGAGCTGTTTACACCGAGTCTAGAATAAATTTTATTAATTTTAATAATTATAGTAAAACAAATAAACAATTAAAAAAAAAAAAAAAACTTACCTGGTTTTAAAATGAAGTCCTTTGTTTTAACGCTCGCGGGAAAAAAGAAGGAAGCCAAAGGATCGCATGCGCGTCGGCTGTCGGTTTAGTTTGTCGGCTGGTCACCCCACCTCCTGGTGCCTGCTGCTGCTACTGCTGCTGGAAGAATATAATAATCAGTGTGCATCAGCAGTAGTGTGTTGGCCCACCGGCCACTGAAACAGTCTTATTCAATACTCGTAAATATTTATTGCTTTATTTATTGTTGATATTTAGATTTGTGCTGATTATTGTGGAATTATTGACAGGTAACCTTGAACCTACATGACTTCTCTGAGGATACTTGGTTGCTCCTGTTGATACTTTTAATAATTATTGTTTTATTAAATAGTGTGTTTTGTGTACCTGGGTATTATTGTCACTTTGGGAATTATGTTTCCGTATACGACGTTTCCGACTGTGGGGTAAGCTTCTTTTATTTTTATTTATTTTATTAAATTTGCCGAAAAATTTTTTTTTTTATAATAATTAATTCAAAAGTCATTTAATAATTTACAACACTAAAGTTAGCCGACGTTTTTAATTTTTTGATTTTTTTTTCATTTATTCAATTATAACAAAAAATTATTTTTAAAAAATTGCATGTGTAATTTTTTCTTTTATTTTTTTTTTTTAAATAATTTTTCAATAAAATAAATTATTAAAATTTTTTAATGTCAGCTAACTTAATTTTTATTAATAATTTAAAAATTTTTTTTTTAACAAATAAATTAATAAAAATAAATAAAACTGAAGTTAGCAGACGTCTAATAATTTTTTTATTTTATTTATTAATTAAATTACAACTAAAAAATATTTTTTTTAAATTGCACGTGTAATATTTATAATTTTTTACATGTGCAATTTTTTCTTTTAAATAATTTTTGAATAAAAAAAAAATTCTAAAAATTTTTAAATGTCCGATTAGTATTAATGAAAATTAAGTTAGCTGATATTTAAAAATTTTAATAATTTATTTTATAGAAAAATTATTTAAAAATAAATTTCGATTGTAGAAAATTTTAAAAATTACACAATTTTTTAAAAATATTTTTTCATTACAATTTAATAAATAAAAAAAAATTAAAAAAATTCTTTTGGAATTTTATAGCAATTAAATTATTAAAAAAAAAATTTAACATATGAAAATTAATAAAAATTACAAGTTAAAATTTTTAGAGGCATTTTTTTATTGTAATTATTTTTTTTAAATATTTTTAAAATTGACAGCTGACTTTTTTTTTTAATAATTTAAATTAAATTTAAACAAAAAAATATTTTTAAAAAATTACACTTGCAATTTTTTCAAGTTTTTTACATGTGACATTTTTTTTTTAAATTGTTTAATTGAAATTTTTTTAATAAAAAATTTCTAAAAATTTTTAGAATTTTTTTTTATTAAAAAAATTATTACAAAAAAATTTGCACGTGTAAAAAACTTCAAAAATTGCAAATGTAATTCTTTAAAAATATTTTTTTGTTTTAATTTAATTTAAATTATTAAAAAAAAATTCAGCTGTCAATTTTAAAAATATTTTAAAAAAATTGATTACAATAAAAAAAATGCTTTTAAAAATTTTCACTTGTAATTTTTATTAATTTTCAAACGTGAAATTTTTTAATTAAATTTTTTTTTTTAATAATTTAATTGCTATAAAATTCCAAAAAAAAATTTTAATATCTGTCAACTTCAGTGTTATATAAATAATACTAAAGTTTGCTGACGTTTTTAATTTTTTAATTTTTTTTTATTTATTAAATTGTAATGAAAAAATATTTTTAAAAAATTGTATGTGTAATTTTTAAAATTTTCTACAATCGAAATTTTTTTTTTAATAATTTTTCTATAAAATAAATTATTAAAATTTTTAAATGTCAGCTCACTTAATTTTCATTAATACTAAGCCGACATTTAAAAATTTTTATAATATTTTTTTTATTCAAAAATTATTTAAAAAAAAAATAAAAGAAAAAATTTCACATGTAGAAAATTAAAAATATTACACGTGCAATTTTTTAAAAATATTTTTTTGTTGTAATTTAATTATTAAAACAAATTTTTTTCAATAAAAAAAAATATTCTAAAAATTAATTTTGATTAAAATTCATTTTTTTTGGAACAACTTAGTTAAAAAATAATGAAAAAATTGTCAAGTGACACCTAAATTTAATGTAAAATTTTTTTTATACATAAAAATAATTTTTTAATAATTTTTACAATTAAAAAAAATTCTAAAAATTAAAAAATATCGGCCAATTTAATTTGGAATGGGTAAATCTTATTTTTGTTAGTTATCAGCACGCTTTACTAACCATTTTTTTTTATTAATTAAATTATAACTAAAAAAAATTTGGAATTTTTTAAAAATACATTTTGTTAAAAAAAATTTTTAAAATAATCAAGACTGCTGTAGTCGAGAATCCGGTGGCCATGGCAACGAAACAATTGTTTTTTTTTTTTTTTTTTTTTTTTTCACGTGTAGGGTTTAAGGAGCAACAGCTAATTATTCTAAAAAAATAAATAATAGAGTGCATGGTATCAATAGATATAAATATTTTATTTACATATAGCCATAATTCATAGCTAAATTTGTCATTAAAGAAAAATTAGGGAACCGAAAAAATAATTCGGACTGCCCAGACCGCACTGAGAGACAATTTTATTTAATAGTAATAAAAAAGTTTATTTGGACTTAAAAAAAAAACTTAGTTAATAGTAATAAAATTATATTCCATATGAATAAAATTTTCTTAAATACTAATATGTGTTTTTCATACGAATATTAAGTCATTAAAACAAATAATTTAAAAAAAAAATTAATATTCATCAATTAATTATAATATTTTCAATGTAAAATCTTTTAATAAATAAATAGTATAAAGATGTTTCAACGAGACATCCTAACCTAACCTACTTGTTTATTTCCCCTTCCTCTTTATTAGCCAAATAAACGTTTTATTAAATAGTAATAAAATTTTATTACTATTAAATAAAATTGTCTCCCAGCGCGGGACTCGAAACCCGGACCGTTTGGTTACGCGCCAAAGGCTCTTCCAGTTAAGCTATCCGAGACAGCGTCCGTAACTACTATTCAGTCACCTAATATTTATTACACAGAAAAAAAAATTAACTTGAATCAAGTAAATAATTTTGAAGAATTTAATTTTCTTGGTTTGAGTTTAAAAGAATTTTTTGTCTTAATTCAAATTAATTTTTTTTTCAGTGCAGGATTTTATAAAAGATTAAAATTCTGCATTTTTAAGACCCTAAAATTCTTGAAAATAATTATCTTGATGAAATTAATTTTTTTTCTGTATATTATTACACTTACAAAGTTATAAAGCAGCATATAGCGTATGAAGAATAAAAGTATAAAAATAAATATAATGAATACAACAAGATAAAAAGGAGAGAGGCTTGCAAAAAAAAAGAGGAATGGAAGGGACTCTCAGCAAGACTCGTTAGGTTAGGTTAAGTCTTACTGTTCAACCCAATAAAAACTATTAAATATTTATCATACCCATACAAATACTCAAACCTCGCTTTGTAGTACTTTTTCATTGAATACTGTCGATTCAAAGTTTAATTATAATTATTTAAGTTCTACTTATTACTTATTGTCTTGCAAAAAAAAAAAAAATGCTGACTCGTGACACGCACTCATTGTTTCAATAAGCAAATTTTTTATTATTATTTTCGTGATAAAATATATTTAATATTACTATTGAATTTTCCTCTCACTCCAGTTGGGAGTGCGTAGTACACAATATATAGTTGTTTGACTAGATCGCGAGTCATTCACCTCAGACGGTCTTTGTAATTAGTTTCAATAACAATATAAGGTATTGATCGGTTGAAAAATAATAAAATCCCAAGACTCTATTTATATTCTCATAAATAATTAAAACTTTGAATGAACATTGATGTGGCTGCAGTGAAAGTAATGGAAAATATAATAAATAAACTAGCAATAATTTTAAAGAAAGACAAAGTAGAGCGATGTGAAACCTCTCGGAAAATTTTCTCGCGGTTCACAACCAATTGTATTATTTATCTTGAGCGACTTCCGCGTCTTTTTAGTTTTAAACAACAAAAAGACTGAAAAAAATAGCAAAAACGAGAGAGAGATCGTGCTCGTCACGGTTGGTCGATGCACGTGGTACCGCTCTGACAGTTCTCCCACTCACTTGTTCACTTTTCCTCTTTCCTTCTTCCTCTTTACTCCACAAACGATTGCCGATCTTTTACATTGGGCGCGGTGAGATATTTCGCCATTTTTTCCTTTGTCTTACCTGCAGGGAAGTATGTATTAACTTTCTGAAGCTTGGTACATTTACAAGGAGATCTAGATATTTTAAGTATTGAAATTTTTGATAAAATTTTATTTTATCGCGAAAAATAACAAAAAGGCCATTCGGCAGCCGAAATGGAAGTAGATTTCACAAACAGCTAATTTTAATCATAAATATTATTAATAATTACATAATTTTTTATTTTTAATATATTAATACAACATTCTAATATTTTATCATAACATATAATAAAATAAATTTAAGATTTTTTTAAATTTTTAATTTTGATAATAATTCATTGGTATGTATGTATGAGGACGTCTGCAATAGTTAGATTTTTATGAAATCTACTAAAAATGCATTGAGAATTAGAATAAAACTATAAATAGATTTTGATGAGACATATTGGACAAAATAATTTTTTTTTTGTTAAAAAAACGACTGCGGAAGTAAAATTTCATTAAAAACCTACAGACGAATAGGTTATTTTCAGTTTAGGTAAATAAAATTACATGAAAATTGAAGCTTGTTTAATGGACTTTTAAATGATATTTACAAAAATTCGATAAGTTATTTCATTAAAAAGTTATGCGCGAAAGAATCAGCCAAAAAATGAATTTTTAAGATTTTGAAAATTTTGAAACCTTGTAATTTCTGAACTACTTGACCGATTAAGCTCATCTTTGAACTTAGCCTTGGTATTCGTCTAAAAATAAAGTATGTTGAGTTTGAAAAGGATCCATTAACAATTAGAGACGCTATCGTCCGGATAAGCCGCGTTAAAATAGCGAATATTTCTATGGAAGAGAATGGTGTAAGCAGGATTGCGCCTAAAGTTCTTGACCGATCTTTATGAAACTCAGTACACTTATTCTATGAATCAATACTGAGATACAGTTTGAATATGAGCTAAATCCGCCGGTTAGTTTACGAGTTATGACTGTTTTAAATATTAATTTAATTTTGAAAAATTTCGAATTTTTATTATTTTTAAAATATATCCTAAAATAACTCAAATTTTCAATATTAATCCAAAAAATCTCTATCAAATACGGCGCTTTATAAATTTTTTATTAATCGTTGTTACTCAGGCCCTGGAGCGTCGAAAGGGAGCAAATAAAAGATGTGTGTAACATAATGTTGGCCGTGGATTTCAGAAAGCCGAGCCAAGGCCAAGCATTCGTTTACCTTCACAGAATATTTTTTTTTCTCCCCCGCTATTCTGCAACAAGTAACAATATCACCTTTCTTTATCCTTGTTGATATTGTTTAAATCTCGATTTTTTTTTTTTTTTTTTAATTATTCTCAATACTTTTTAGATTTCAAAGGCCAGTCATTTTGTTTCTTTTTACCGTAAGTGTAAAAGAGTTGAATACCCGAAGATACTTGTGCTTATACATATATTCTGGACAGTCTAGTACTCTAGAAATAGACGAGAACATATATAGCGAGATAATCATCATCTTGCTTTCACTCGAATCACGTACTAGGAATAATTCTTATCTTTACTTATAAATACAATCAAAAATTATTTTAAATCCACTATTTGGTCATACCTGACATAAAAAGATAGATTTTTGAGTCAAGAATTTATTTGTGAATTTTGCTTAATTTTTAGTCACCAAAAAAATCATAAAAAGTCGACATTTAAAACAGCCACAACTCGTAAATTAACCGGCGGATTTAGCTCATATTCAAACTGTAGCTCGGTATTGATTCATAGAATAAGCCCACTGAGTTTCATAAAGATCGGTCAAGAACTTTAGGCGCAATCCTGCTTACATCCTGCAAAATAACAAAAACCAAAAATTTCGATTTTCTTAAAATTGCAACACAAGACTTACAATATCTAGATCTGTAAATAATTAACCTTTTATTATTGAAAAAATAATAAAATATTGTGAGAACTATTGGACCTAGTTTAAAGACACATTACTTGTCTGTTGGGCGCAGCCATGGCGAGTTAAACGAGTTAAGTAGACTTTTACTGTACTTTCCCATTGCATAATCTAACGGTATCAACATATCACAATATAAAATGAAATAGTTTATCCTTATTCGTTCCCTAAAGATACATAACATGGCGGTCTGGTTAGTTTTTGGTGTAGGCCAGCTGTTGGAATCATTTGGAGTGCATCAAACACCTGGTACTAGTTATCTTTGTATCATCGGGTTTCCCACCTTTTGTCCTCTAAAATGATAAAACAACGATGCATTAAGATGAGAACCCCTGGAATAGCTCTAACCAACGATTGGATGGAAATAATAAGAGCAGAGGGACCAATTGAATTTCACACCGGAGATAAGAATATTCGATTATCAAGAGACGTCCTTAACAGGTGTCTAGTTTTAGATCGATTATTCTTATTTGTGGAGTAACTATGTTTTCTATATCTTCTCCGTTTTCTGATTGGTCCGATAACAGAAGACATATTCATAAAAGAAAAGATGGATCTTGATTAAAGTGTATTATTTTATTGATATTTAAAATTTTTTACATAATTTTAGAAAAATTAAACTATTTATTGATTAGTTTATCAAAAAAATTATTTTCTGCTGGATTTTGTCCAATTCTGTAGAAGAATTTTTTTATTATAATAGATAATATTAAATATTTTATTTTTGTTAATAATATTGAAGAAATAGAATTTAAATATTTATTTTAGCTTGAAAAACTCACGGACGAACTAAATGAATCATCAGCAGTGGCGAAGAGGTATCACTCATTCTTAACAGCGCGGACCGATCAGGGTTCGAGCCCAGTCTCGGGTAAAATTAGCATTATTTTTTTTTTCTCAAGAAAATTAATATTCTCAAGCTAACATTAATATCTAAATTCTATTTATTCAATACCATTAATTAAAATAAAGTTTTTGTCGTTAAAAATTTTAAGGTAGTTTCTCGGTGAAACTTCTCGACAGATTTTGTTAATTTATTTTTTCACAGTTTACGAATAACGTTAATAAGGTTTATACTTCAATCAATATTTTGTCTTTTAAAATTTCTTAATCCAGAAAATTTTTTTAAATTAAATAAATAGAATTTTATTTTAATTAATGGTATTGAATAAATAGAATTTAGATATTAATGTTAGCTTGAGAATATTAATTTTCTTACAAATAAAAAATAATGCAACTTTAACCCGAGACTGGGCTCGAACCCTGATCGAACTGCGCTGTTGAGAATAAGTGATACCACAACGCAACTATTGACATCAGATATATTATTTTAGTTATTAATTTAATGAAAATTTTTCTTCTACTACCAAATAGTAAGAGCGTTAATTTTTTGACAAATAAATAACTCTAACAGAAATAAAAAATTTTGCTTAAATATTTTAATAACAGTAATTTATCTATTGACAAAAAAAAGCAAATTTCGATGTCTGCGATATAATTTATTTAAAACAATAATAATTCAAAATTAAGACCTCTAATTTGGATTTATCTTTTTAGATCGTTAGCTATAATTTATTCAAATTCAAACGCTTATTCTCACCATCAATATTAACAATCAATGTGTCCGATGTTTTTAAATAAATGATCGACGCTCCGATCCCAATAAATTAAACACAATCGATAGTCCGGCGTGGATGTTTTTTACCAACATCGGGCGTCCCTACAATCTTAACAACTCGATCATTTGAAACTAATTACCTCCGTAGCTCCAAGATAAATAAGTTACCTCAAAGAAGAATTGCCAAATAGTAATTTATTTTATTTTAAAATATTTTCTGGATTAAGAAATTTTAAAAGAACAAAATATTGATTGAACCTTTCAATGTTAATTTAAATCCGATTTTTACAAGCTAAAATGTTGGGATTTAATCGGATTGATAGACTCAAGTGTGCTTAAAATTATTCCTCAAACAAGAAGCTCTTTGTTGGACGAGTGTTATCGTCTTGCTTCGTTAAATCTTCTGGAGTTTCTTATTATTATTATTCTTATTTATTTTTCAATGTTTATTATTCTGATTACAAAACAATACATTGTTTATTGGTTAAGATTGTGAATTTCAATGAATTCTTCAAAAGAATATACTCTTGAATCTTTAATAAATTTATCCGTGGGATTTCCTTGTGCATCCAGCATCTGCTCGTGACGCATCAAACGATACCGATTATCAAGATCAATCGCCGGCTCTGGGGTGTTGCAGCCAATCAGCTGAAAAAAATAAATTTAGAATTAAAACACGTGAGATAAAATAAGAGTACTATTTGGCAGACGAAATGGAAGTAGATTTCATATTTATTAGAAAGAAAATTATATATACATTAATAGCGATCTTTTGAATGGTATTTATGTTAATTCACTAAATTATCGCCTTCGGAAATTATTTCAATAAGTACCTACTAAAGTCTATTTATTTCGATTTAAATAACTTTAATTTATAAACTAATTAACCGATTAAGCTGATCTTGGAAGTTAACTTCAAAAATCACCCGAAATAAAATTACACGAAGTTAAATTATAATTCTATAAGAATTGTCGACGCTATCGTACTTACAAGCTTTATTATCTTGTACAAGTACATCTATTTAGTGTCTTGTGACTATAAATATCCAATTTTAACAATTGTAAGATTCATAGCCGACTACTAAGCTTTCTAACTGAAGGTATTTTCTTAATTAGACTCGGAGAATATCTAAATTTGCCATAAATTCCGTCATGATAGATGTAATAGATATCTATGAAATCACCCAGAAAGAAAAGTAAATAACTGAATTATAACCTTTTCTCTAATAAAGAAATTTTTTTTTTTGCAAAATAATATTAACAATACTAATGTGTAATTTAGTTTCTTGATTAAAAGGAATTTTAAACGATTTAGAACTAATTTTGTTCACAAAATAATCTTGTAAAGTAAAAAGTCTCTTAAATATTCATCAAAAATCCCAGGTAATATTTTGCAAATAACAAATAACTTGTTAAAGTTAGTTTTAAACTAAAAAGTAATTTTTTAAATTTGAATTTTGGCGGGAGAGTGACGTAGTACCTTTTCCGGTGCGCAACGCCATCTTACAGAAATTTTAAGAACTAAATTTTCAAAATTCGTTTTTTCAAGGCTTTATCAACCATATGATTAATTCATTTGAGATTTTACCTCTTAAGGTCATTCAAGAAGGAGGCCGCCAAAGACGCTAAAGTGATCATCAAGGGCCAGGGCGACGGCGTGGAGAACATTCCGCTGCCCGCGGAAAATTTCCCGACTCCAGCGGGTCCAGTCGCTCCAGAAGGCTCAAGTGCAATCGAAAGCGACTTGAGTACCCTTAAAAGGAAGAAAAATTTGTCTCTTGCTCGAAGAGTTTGGAAGAGCTTGCGGTTGACTTTCAGCCGGCGTAAAAATTAAATTACATTTGTTTGTATTTTTTTCAGTTGGGTTTAATAAATTAAATGACTTTTTATTTTTATTTATTTATTTATTTATTAAAGTCATTTTTTGTTCCAAAAATTCTTTCTAAAATCAATTATTTAAGAAATACACGTATTTAAAAATTAACATCACTGCGTCAAAAATTTTCATGTTAAATATTTAACACTTTTTAAACTGTAAGAACTCGTTTAAATCCCCAAATTTTCAAAAAAATATCCCAAAACGCAAAATTCAAAATCCTCGATCTTATTTCCGGCCTTAAAACAAGTTCAACGGATGCAATTAGGATCAATGATCAATCAAAGCGCCTGTGTCGCAACAGCAGTCGGTCATTGGCCGTGTTAGCCCGCTTGGTTCCAAAAAAGACTTAAAAATTCACCCAGAATAACCGCGATTACAAAAATAGTGACTATATTATTAAAAAATTAAACAAAATTATTCCTTAAATAGTCAGAGCTTGGATTAACCTCGAGCTCGCTTATGTTTTACATTACACCAGCGTACAGAAAGTAAAAATAACAATATCTTCTCTAAAAAAAATGTTATTTAGTATTTAACGACTAACAAAAGCCTTGGCATCGCCGTGCAACGTCTTCATGATTTAACCAAGCCTAAAAATAGTAAATTGCTGAATCAGGGATAGAAATACGGTCGGATCTAGACGCCGTATCTTAAATAGATTTCTTAGTTTTCACTCCGGAAGTCTCAGATCTATCTGAGGGGCGTTAAATACAAATTTAAAAATTAATAAACCGGATAAATAATAATAAATAAATTTTCTCCTGGCTGATGAAAGTTTTACTCGGTCCGGGCAACCCTGACACTAAAATAAAACCCAAACCATTTATCGTAAGGTGGGTTGTCTTCTTGCGAAGGTCCTCGGGCTGTTTTTGGAACGCAATGTTCCATCTTGTTCTCGGTTCTCCCACCCACGGCCCGGTTCTCATCTCGGGTGTCGAGTTCTGCCGCGGACGCCCTCTGTCAAGTTAAAATTAATGTCCCTGGTGCCAGAGCCTCGCATTTCTGGTTCTTACTTCGTTCAGTTAACGTCCAGAAGCCGACACATTTCTTACAGCAATGGTGAGTATTTTATTCTTTTAATTCTTCTTTTTATTTTATATTTAATTTATTAATTTTTTGACTTTTTTTTTTTTTTTAATTTTCAGTCGAGCCTTAACCCCCGAGAGATCGAAAGTGAGTAAATTGTGGATTACACTTACATCAAAAGCGTTATCAGTGAAGAAATAATTTTTTTACGCGGTTTAATTATTTTTTTTTTTAACAATCCAATTTTAAGAAGTGATTTGTGAAGCATTGGAATATTTTTTTATAAATTTAAAGCACGAAAAAAACAAGATGACACTGGATATCATCCCAGATTATACTCAGTGATATCTGTGGTGAAAAAAAATTTTTTTTAGATAGTATCTAGAAAAATCCAGATTATACTGAGTGATATCTGGATTATACTCATTATAATCTGGATTATACTCATTATAATCTGGATTATACTCATTATAATCTGGATTATACTCATTATAATCTGGATTATACTCATTATAATCTGGATTATACTCAGTGTAATCTGGATTATACTCATTATAATCTGGATTATACTAGCTACTATCTGAATTATACTCATTATAATCTGGATTATACTAGCTACTATCTGAATTATACTCATTATAATCTGGATTATACTAGCTACTATCTGAATTATACTCATTATAATCTGGATTATACTAGCTACTATCTGAATTATACTCATTATAATCTGGATTATACTAGCTACTATCTGAATTATACTCATTATAATCTGGATTATACTAGCTACTATCTGAATTATATTTATTATAATCTGGATTATACTCATTATAATCTAGATTATACTCATAATAATCTGGATTATACCCATAATAATCTGGATTATACTAGCTACTATCTGAATTATACTCATTATAATCTGGATTATACTAGCTACTATCTGAATTATACTCATTATAATCTGGATTATACTAGCTACTATCTGAATTATACTCATTATAATCTGGATTATACTAGCTACTATCTGAATTATACTCATTATAATCTGGATTATACTAGCTACTATCTGAATTATACTCATTATAATCTGGATTATACTAGCTACTATCTGAATTATACTCATTATAATCTGGATTATACTAGCTACTATCTGACATTTTTAAAGATATAAGCTCATCATGATATTCCACTCATCAAGACCTTTCATTTGAACACCTACATGGATTTTTGATATATTTTTCATATATACATATATATAATATATATAAATATATGAAAAATTGATGTGGGTACTCAAATGAAAAGTCTTGATGATTGTCATTTCGGAATAATAATAATAATAATAATAATAATAATAATAATAATAATAATAATAATAATAAATATTCTTCCGTCAAGAAAAATTTATTCAAATTTTTTCTCCAATTTACCACCCACATAAATGTCAAAAAATCGTCTATTTTTATCTGACATAACAAACTTTCTCTAAAATAAAAAACACAAACCTTTAACTCCAAATATGGCAATCCTAAATTTCCCGAAAAATCTGAGATTGTCATAACTATTCAACATATGATAAAACCTATCAATAAATACTTCACCCACAAAATAAAAAAAAATACTCAACAAGCTTATTCCATCCTATATGTTTAAATAATAGGACCAGGTTTCAGAGTTGCAGCTCCACTGAGAATAATCATCTCTATCAGACTGATTGAAAATTCTAAAAGAACACCAACAACTCTTTTTATTTGTCAATCTGTTTCTTAAAAAAACTTTCTGCTGTGGCTTCTATCACACAGCTTATCTAACCATAACCCGCCTCTTTAAGATTCTTCCTGATTTCTAATATAAAATATAATCTGGATTATACTCAGTATAATCTGGATTATACTGAGTATAATCTGGGATGATATCCAGTGTCATCTTGTTCTTTCCGTGTAGCGAATAATATTGACGGGTAAAAAAATTTTTTTCTGTCTAATAAATGAATAAAAATTTTGTTACTAAGTTTAGTACTCCGTACTAAATATATTGATTGTATCAGGGAAAAGTAACTAATTTAATTAATTATACCTTTTTTTTTTTTTTCTGTACATATATTGGAGTAAATCTCTTGGGGGGGGGGGGGGGGGGGGGGGGGGGGGGGGGGGGGGGGGGGGGGGGGGGGTGTAACGACGTAATACACAGTCTGGGCTGAAGAAAGTTAGAAGCTAGGATCAAAGTGAGGATTGATTACAAAAAGGCAAGATAAAGTCGATGGAAAATAATCAATAAGGCTCTAAATTAGTGGGCGTAACTCATAGCGCATAGAGCTGGCAATTAAAAGTAACGCGAGTGCAGGATGCATTCGGGGATGGAGGGTGGGGTAGATAAGAGTGACCCATAAGAAAAATCGACGTTATAAACCGACGCCTCAATGTACTGTTAAGGCACCCCTTCTATTATTTTTTAAACCGTCCTGTTCATTTACTCTTTCACCCACTTGTGTGTTATCCAACTCGCCCCTCGAGCGCCCCGAGTCCTCGTACTGTAGATCTGACGGTGGACATTGCGTGCCGGGTGGTATACTGTTAATCTCGATAAAAGTTTATATGCAATCGTATATCCCACGAACGCAAGAGTATTAATAACGACATGTGTGCAAAAAACCCGTTTTATACCACTAGTTTTATTAATTATTTATTTATTGATCTAAGGACGCTATACTTTTACTTTACACTATCAAATGGGCCATTCCACGGCTAATCGACCACTTTTAATCTGATTGTTTTTATAATTGTTATTGTTATCGGTTTTGCGGAAAAAAAAATTATTTTTCTGGCTTATTAGAAATTTTTCATAATAAATTTTCCAATTTTTTTTTTTATCCAGAAGAAAGTTTCCAATTTTTTTATATAATAAATTTTTAAGATGCTTTAATTAGATTGGCTTTACTTTTGTATAATATAGACAAAAATTTTGTAAAATTTAGAAATACTAGAAAATCGAACGCGCTTTGCGCGCTTCTGTCAATATGTTTATTATCGATAGTTGAACTAGTCAATATTTTTACAAATTTTACTTATTAATATTTAACCGTTGCAATGGTTGCCAAAGTAGATAATAAATTTCGAACTACTTGTATTTTCGTACAAATGGAAGATTTTCTAAAATGGAGTTAGACAATTTGCTAATTAGAACGTCGATATGTAAAAATTAAATAATTAAATTACGAATTTTTTTTTTTGGTGAAATTTAAACATTTTGCTTTATAAAATTTACATTCCATTTTTAATGTATACTTGATATTTTATTTTTGACTTGGTAAAAATTGATGTTTTTAGTTCAAGACTATGTTTCTTTTTACAGCAAATAATACTGCAATTTTTAAACAGATTTTTTATAATTTTTACAAGATGCATATACAATTATTATATTATTATCTTATCTATAATATTTTTTTCATGAAAAAATAATCACTAAAAATCTAGGTGACGTAGAATTTAAAAATTCGTGATAGAATGAAGGCGGTAGAATGCAAAGAGTAAAAAAAAAAAGGTAAAAATGTTTATAATCGAGTTTGACATGACGATTATTGGATAAGGTAAAGTGGTTAAGCAAAGGTAAGAGCAAAGGGGTGCAAACTTGGTAAAGAGTTTGCGTTAAAACGGCTATAGGAAACTCGTGCAAAACATGCATGGCGTATGGCGTAGCCGAGAGAGAGAGAGAAGAGAGACCGAGAGAGAGCAAGATAATAACAGAGACTGGATAGAGGCGGTGAGTGGAAAGTTAGTAGACGTGTATTCGGGAACTGCCGACCGGAAATGATAGGGTTGATGCACGAGCCTAGATTTGATACAGTGGTTCAATGCTGCAAGCCTCGCACACGCCACCGAGCCATCTTCAACACTATTCTGACTTACGTAATTACGCTTTTAAATTATATTCGACAAACTCTTGCTTTCTGTCAGACATCTTCATTATCCCAATAAGTGTGCTGTAGTTTTAGTTTCGGTTATAGTAATAGTCTGATAGTCTAATCGTAATAGCAATGCTCAGACGGGCACTCACATTTTCATTCACCTCAATCTAAACGTTGTTATAGTAACCGTTGCTATGGTAAACGTTTCCATAGCAACCATTGCTATGGTAACCGTGTCCATAGTAACCGTTGCTATGGTAATTGTTGCTATAGTGGTTACCATAGCAACGAAAAAAGACAACAACAAAAAAGTCACATCAATTTCTTAATAAAAAATGATAAAAAATTAATAAATTTAAATTAAAATGTTAAAATAATTTCAAAATAAAGAAAATGAACAAAAAAATTATTGTAGAGCATTTTTTTAAAATAAAAGAAAACCCTAATTTAAGTACACGTGCATTAAATGTCTTGTTGAGTAGCTTATATAGTTGCTACAATGTTAAAAATACATAAAATTTGAGCTATTTTACCAAAAAAAATTGCTTTAATCCAAAAAAGCCAAAATTTCTTTCGAATGACCTTGAACAAGCATATCCATTTTCAACTGCTGATATCTCGAAAACGGTTCAAGATATCGAAAAACCCAAAGAACACTTTTTTGTAAGGCGGAAAATTTGCAAGCTACTCACCTTCGGACGAATCGATTGCCCTAGTGATTCAAGCAGTGGAGCCCCTTGAAACAGCAGGTGCGATCTTGATATAAAATAATAGTTTTTTACAATATTTATGTTTTGATAGATAAATAAATCAAATAGATAACGTAATGTATAAGTAGTAAATAAAAGTTAAGTAACATTGTTGTGTTGTATAGCAGGTGAAATCGATCGTCGGCAAATTCTCCGCAATGTATTGAGTAGTTTATTGCTTTCATGCATTTGCATGCTAAACAGTTTGCGTGTTACCGAGTAATATCAACCTTCTGATATCATATACACGAGTTTTGCGGTATAAGAATGGCCTTATTTTAAAAATATATATGTATATTCGGTATTCGATATATTCTTAGACTCCTGCGACACTTATCGCTGATTTTATCGCTGAAAATTCAATAAATTAAAAAACAAATAATTGTTCCCTTTCTACGCTGTTGCATAAAAATAAAAAAAAAAAAAAGAAATCGATTGTAAAATTCTGACGGAAGAAAAAAAATTTAAGAAATATGTTAAATAAAAAATACGGAATGTAAAATTCTTGAAAAAAAAATTCCGTTTTTACGATTCGACTTTAGCGAGTGACGTTCGTAAAAGTGTGATGCGAAAGAAATGGTTTGAGGGCAACAGGAAAAATGGGATGAGAGGAAGGGAAAATAGAAAAAATTGTATGAGATAAAAAAAAAAAAAAAA
>JZSA01003009.1:0-17896 GCA_000956155.1 Cotesia vestalis
AATGAACAATTTGAATATTAATATAAAAATAAAAAGACCATATAAAACACAATAACAAAAATTTCCAGCAATATTTCATAAAAAAGAAAATAATAATATCATTCCATCGGAACCCGAGACCAATTTTCCCACATCTCAACCTGATGCACCAAAAAAACTAATTCCTCTCATAATAGCAGAGCAGTCGAAGCTGCTCACAATTATTGATTAGTTCAGATGCCCAATCAGTCCCGGTAATCCATCAAAACCTCTCACCTTACATTTACCATCAACCTTTCTTCCTCTGGCCTCCCTCTCTTTCCTGGAGTTCCCCTCCTCCTTCTCCTCCCTGGCGGTCTCCCACCAGAATTTTTTCAACCATTTCCTTTATTATTTCCTCTCATTTTTATTTCACAAAATGATCATTATTATCATTATTTATCCTCAGATAGCACCGCTTCAATCTCTTCGATCCTTTTTGTCAGACGGTCTTTAAAAACGCATTACCGATCTTATAAAATTTCATTCCTCCTCCAGGTTACTCCTTTTATTTTATTTAATATATGTGTTTGGTTATTGTTATTTTTATTGGCTCCAAGGTCTAAAAATGCCCAATAACCATTCAATTATTTAGCAATCAGCCTTTTTTAAAATAAATAATAAAAATTTAACAATGTTACTTCTTTACGTCTGATACATTTTAGAGTTGCGTGTGAGTTATCATTATTATCTCAATACCCTTTTTATTATAATTATTATCGTGAATTTTTTTTTTTTTTTTTTTTTTTTATTTATTTTTTTATTGTAATTAATTTATGATTCGTGAATTTTATACGATGACGAATCGAGCAATTAGAGGCAGATTGAACTTGCTGATTACGGGGGTATTGACCTAAGATCGATATAAAAAGTTATTTACAGGGGACGCAGTCGTTATTTTTAGACTTTATTGGTCGTTTTAAATCGTTAATTTTATTATTGTGCCAATAAATTTTTTTATTCCTTCAAGTGGAATATTTAAAAAAAAATTATAGCTAAAAAAAATATTTTCAAGGGCTAATTCTGTTTATAGTTCGGCGACGCCCGATAGGTGGCGAAAGTATATCTTAAGTTTCCGCTTGAAGAGTTTTCGATTGAATTAATAAATCCCATTTTAAATTTTAAATTTATTAAAAAGATTTTTTGAAAAAAATTATTTTAAAATCAATATATATTACCAATATTGGAATATATTTTGTAAAATAAATATGTAAGGCACAAATACACAATTGTTACTTAGTTAAAGGTCACCAGGAGCTAGGAGCGTAGTTCTCGGAGCAAGATAAAAAATTTTGAGAAATCTGTCATTATTTTATAATTATTCACAGAATTTTTTTAATTAATTACATGCCTAAATTTTTTTAAATAAAAAATATTCGACTGAATTGAATTAAAAATAAAATTTCGATTTTGTAATAATTTTGTTCAATTAAAATTATTTTTATAATAGCTTGATGCTTTACTATTTCGATAAGATAAATTTTTTTTGAAAAACAAATGACGCTGCAAAATTCTTTAATTTTTCAAATGTTTAAAGAATTTTGAATATTGGAACCTCTTCATAAATTATTGAAGCTAAATTTAAAGCTTAATTGACATTGATAGCTCTGTTAAATTAAATTAGAGTTACATATATAATATTGAGTCACTTAAAATAATGACAAAATAATTTTTTTTGCTGATGCAAAATATTTTATAATTTTAGGCATACCATTATCTTTTAAATGAGTAACTTTTTTGGTATACTTGCTACTTCTAAGTTTTTCAAATAAAATTTCTGTCCTAAATGACTAAGATAAGTTTTCAGTATATTATCGAGAATTTATTTCAAATTAACTGACTTGGACTTACAATTCATTAAAAAATTATTTTAAAAGCTAAGTAGATTTATTAAAACTTCAATTTAATGAAAAATCAAAAATATAATGGAATATTTATGCAAAAAAAATTGTAGGAAGATCTCGCCGATAGATGGCGAAAGATAGTTCAAAGTTTTCATTAGTAGAATGATAAATTAAGCAATAAGTACGATAATAAAATTCTACTCTTTCCTTCTTTACATCACTTATTTTTGAATAATTTTTATCATTGATTGATGCAAGGGAAAAAATTTAAATAACACACGAGTGAAATAATCGCAACTTTATTTATACAATATTGCAAACAGACGATTCAAAGTTTAATTGGAGCCAATTTTTCCAGCAGAAAAAAAATGATCTGCTTCTTGAACTTCTGGATTTTTCCCAAAATTGCATCTTGCCACTTTCTAGTGAAAAAATAGTTTTATTTTGAGTTTTTCACTTGGTGATTGATTCATAGTTTCGTGATAATGACTTACGTCTATTTTTTGTCTGAATTGCTGAGACTATTGAAGAGCACAATTATTAGATCAGTTGATGCTTCTACAAGTCAAACAATTTTATCTTTGATTAATTTTTACAATGAAAGAATATTAACAAACTAATAAAAATAAAAAATTCAGGTAAATTATGATAAATTTTCTATTTTCTGAGTTTTTTAATAATAACGAGTTATTATTGGTATTAATTATATTAAACTGTAAAAAAAATTAACTAAGCAAAGTATGTTTCAAAATATTTAAGATAAGACTGTTAAATATTTTTTAAGACAGAATTAAATTGTTTCCTTGTACTGTACAATTATTTACAACGATATTATACTCAGATTGTATCTAGTATTGCTTATACTATTTTATAATTGGCAAAGTTGACTTTTGAATTATTTATTAATTAAAATTTATAATATTTCTTGTTCATCTTCTTTCAAAAAAAATTTATTGTTAATTTATTTTTTAAAAAGTCAAAGTTACTTTATCAATAAAATATTAATATCAGAAAACAACTTTGAGAACCCTCCGTTAGATGGCGAGGGACAGCATAAAATTTTCGCTTGTGGAGCGGTTGGTGAAGACATTAAGTACCATTTAAAATAATTTTTTAATCAAAAACTTTTTAAAATTTTCATAGATTAGATTTGGATGAAAATAAATTACTAATTCACAATTGAGTATTTTTTCTTGAATTAAAACGATGATTTGAATTTGTTTTCGTATTTAAATCGGAACTTTGAAAATAAATTAGAGATAGAAATTATTACTTAATGTATTTAATTGTTTAGAGTTTCTTTTATTTTAGAGAACAAACTCGGACATTTGAATTAAGACCATATTGAAAAAATTTCTTCAAAAATTGTTAGTGGAATTTTTATAAACAGATTTATTTCTTATTCAGCTCCTTGTAAGTCTTTGGATCTCAAAAATTTTTTTTTCTTCTCAACAAAGTCTCAAAATTTACTAACGCAAGAATGATTCTTATAATTTTTGACTATCTTGAACCATATTTCAGTAGAAAATTTTTAATATGAATAACAAAATAGTTTTTCAATAAAATTAACTTTTAAATGATACTTAAATTTATTTTCGTAGTGACCATTAGATAATTAATTTTCTGACATTTATTATTAATTAATTAATATATTAATGAAAAAAAGACACATGATAATAATGAGAATAAAAATAGAATTAAACTCTCGGTGGAAAAAAAAAATTGATCAATAAACGCATATGCAGAAGAGCAAATAAACAGATGAATAGAAACGAGCGTTGCAGAATATCGATAAGCGCAGGCATTTAACGCCATGAGTGCACCCTCGTGTGATAAAAAGAGGGATCACAAGGGGAGGTAGTGAATAAGCGAGCGAATGAGGGAGTGAGGAGGTTCGACACCCTCTGTGGACCGATCAAGCCCCGGCTTTGTATCAGATCCTTATTCGCGTACGGGCTGAAACTGGATCGGTAGTTCGAGTGAGAGGATTCCGGGTATGGGAAAGCCATCAATTTGAATGGGCTTTGAAAACCGAACTACTTGTTGCGTCCTCCTCACCCTCTTCGGCTCACCCTCATTGAACCTCAAACCCTCGATATCTACCTCAACCTACCTCAAATAAACCCTCACCTCCCTCTCCCTCACCCTCACCTTCATACTCACACTCCTCTCGATACGCGAGCCGATAGCTTCAACGGCTTTTACTTGCTCCCGTTATTCACCGATTCTACATCCTCTTCCTCTTTCAATCCCGTACCCACCCCTCACCCTCTGCTAGTAATACCTCGTTGTTATAGAAAGTGTCCCGCTAGAGGAAATCGGTGTTGCCTCCATTTCATTTGACCTTTTTTATCGGGATTTATGTCCGCTATTATTTATGTCACGTTTTTTTAAATTTTATTAAAAGGTTGTTGGATTTTTGGAGTTTTGAGGGATAGGAGGCAAATAATGACATACGGGAAGAAAATTGAAGAAATTTTTGCTATTTTACTACCGTAATTTTTATTTCATAAAATAGTAACGGTGGACTATAATTCTAATTTAGTAATTTTGACGAACTACTATTGTAAATTTTATCCAACAAACAAAACCAGCGAGAGACTCAAAAAGTCATGAATAAAAACCATAAAATTCAATAAAAATCTCTCCACCAATACTCTTTGGCGAGATTTCGGAGCGTAAAGTCGGTCAAGGCGTCAGACCGAGGGTTAAAAAACGAGGGTGACTTAAAGACACTCCCGAAGGAGTAACACCCCAGTGGCTCGCTCTTGAATCCTTTTTCCGACTAAAGGGATCCAACATTCGGGAGTTGAACGGATTTCCAACCTGTTGCTCGGTAAATAAAATTATTGTTAAAATAATAAGGGGGTTTTAAGGAAGAAAGCAGTTGACAGGAGACGGCGCAAGTCATTATCATCAAGGAGGAAGCAGGCGTCATGTGTGACAAGTGGATTGACAGATCCTGCTCGATTGTTGTTTAAGTTATGCTCGCTGACCATCGGTCGAGACTCGGAGTAATCTCTCTGTTCTGAGGTGGGCAGTGGGTGTAAAACTTTTCTCACGGCGGCTAACGAGGCTCGATCAATAACGAAAGCTAACGAGTGGGTTTGCTTGAAAGGTACATTTGCGATCAGAATAAATATCCTGATAGCTACTCGGAAATATAAATTTTTAGCAGTTTTAAAACTCCGCCCTAAGCCCGAGCAACCATCAACATCAACAACAACAACAACAACATCAATGAGGGTTTAAAGGAAGATGCTGCTCCATCGCCCCGGGCTAACTAACGACCGCTAGCCTATGAGAGCTCCGCTGTTAGCAGGATCGCTATGAATTATCTAATGGCTACATTGCATTAGGCTTATTTACATTTAATTCGTCAAATCACTGCAGTACCCAGGGTATATTTATTTCATTATCATTATCTAAATTTCGGCAATTTTTTGTTTGATGGATTTACTTCCTTTTTTTTTTCTGATGGAATGTGCTAAAGTTTTGAGCTTAATGCACTAGCAAATGACCTTCAATAATTTTTTTTTTTTTTTTTTTTAGAAAGAAATTATTTTTTCATTAAAAATTACCGTAATGACAGTAATTGTAGAAATTTTACAAATTTCTGATTTATTCGCAATTTTTGATCAATTTTTTTTTTAATTTTTTAAAATCAGTAAAATATTTTTGAATCCTAAAATTTTCAAAATTGTAAAAAATAGCCTTGGTTTTTTTTTGTTAATTAAAATTCTGAATTTCGTTATCTTTCTCTAAAGTATAAAAATTTTATTATATTATAATTTGCCATAAACTTCTGAATGGCCATTTTTGCACAATAAATTTTGCAAATTTTTATTATTTTAGAGTTTAAATTTAGAAAATCATTCACAACAAAATTTAACAGTTCTATTTAGAAAAAAAATATGTAGTTCAATAAATCGCCACTAGGTGGCGCACAGTCGCTTATCGTGTTCTCTAATAGAGAGGCATTACCACTCTTTATATTCCAAATCAAACTAGCTTCCAGTAGTTCAGATTATTTTTTTAATTTTTCCAGTTTCTGAAAATAAATGACTCAAGTTCTCGATTGAAAAAAATTTTTGTGCCAAGTTTTGATCAAATCTATTTTTACTTTTAATTCCTTTTTTTCTGGACAAAATTAAAGTATTTATTCTTGGCAATGCTGTAGTGAACTTGATTTATCAACCACTTTTTGCGAAAAATGTTTATAAAATTTATGAAAAAATGTCTGCCACTTTTATGAAAAATCAAAATGTTGATAAATTTAAAAAAATAATGTATTAAGGTTTTTGAAGGAGAGATTTCAATTTCTTAGTCTGGCATGAAGGTTTGATTCAGTAAAATGTTTTTTAACTACTAGCAGTATATCCACTTTTTTATTAAAAAAATTCAAATTTACTAATTCGGAAATTGTTGCGTCATAATTCATGATATATGATCGAAATCTAAGGAAATAAGAATGCAAAAGTGAAATAAAAAAATTTTTGTAAAGAAAAATGAACCAATTCTTATTAATATTTACATACCCGTTTCGGTAATTTCAACAAATACTTTATCTTTACCAATTTAAAATAATCTAGTGACAGATAAAGCAATTTTTTTGCAAATAATTCCTTTCTATAAGACTCAAGTTTCTATTAAGCTGATTTTCATTCTATAAACAATACAAACTTGCTCAGTATATTTCGTAATATTACTCTCTTCCATATTTTTTTCATAATCAACCTTCTTTCAATCGTTCCATTCAAGAAAATTCTCAAAGTATGCTTTTTTACTGTAAAACTGCAAGTATTTCAATGGATCACCGCTAGGTGGCGCATGATGTTGTGATATGTTCGCTTCCAGAGCAGTATTCTTAGGTTTTATAAGTAAAAATTGAGTAACAGTTTGCAGTTTTATTTTATTTTTTTACATAAAATTAATAATCTTATACTTACTCACTTAAATATTAATTGAAGAATTATTAAGCAGTGAGAATAAATTACACAGATTTACAATATTGTTGTAGATTATTTACATTTTCGTTTTTGAGTCATTGCAAATTTATATGAAATTTTATCTCGATGCTACATGTGAAAGTATTTTGATAAGCCTGGAATTGAAAGTTCATAATAAGGAAAGAGGGTTAAAATTTTTCTTTATAAAATCTATTGAGTCTGCTGACTTTGATTCAATTTGAACTTTATATTGTTGGTGACGTCCTTAAATTATGTTGATTCTTTCAGCCAAGTGTATGTAGTATGGAGCAAAACACTTTCGTCCAGTGCTTATTTGTTTTTAATTTTTTTTTCATTGGCGCCATTGTCAATTGCATATTGTTTATATTTGATATTCATTATTTTAAATAAGTTTATTTAAAGTAATTTCTGAATGAAAAGAATAGCTAAAATGTTCGCTTAGAAGTACTGGATCAGCATGGCATTTTTTTTCTAATTCAGGTAGGCTGTTGAATTTCTTAGAACAGGAATTATAATGGTTTTAATTCAGTTTAACTCTACACAATAGTTTGACGATCGTGTCGGATAAAATATCACGAAATTATGTTTCTTGAAGATTCTTCTATTATACTACAATTTTAGTTATTAAATTTATGGAATAAAAATGCTCCTCGGAACTAATTAATAAAAATGTATTCATTTCGGAGCTCAGGATTTCATTAATTTTGTAATTTCTAATTGTAAATTCATAAATGCAGCAATTTTTAACGCTAAAAAATTTTGGGAGGTACCAAACTTCAGAGAAACGTGAGCGAGATGAATAAAAATTTTTTTTCAACATTGTCTGCTTTAAGATTTTGTCTATTTTTTGAATTTTTCAATCAAACTATTAATATTCTTATCTATTATTATGAATTTGATGATAATTATACATTTGCAACAATTTTTGGGAATTCAATTTTCATATCACTGCTTTTTTATAATTAATCCGCAAAAATATTTTTTCAAAATTTTCTTTTTAAGAAAGTAATCTTGTATAACTAATGGCTGCATGGAATTATTGTGCAAAAATAAAATAAAATTTTTTTTTTAATTTCAAAATAGCAAAAAATGCATGACAACGAATTGAAGCTAAAACCAATAGAAGGATACTGAAAATCTCGAAAAAAATTCGATATCCTTAAAAGCTTTATTCATTTATAGAACATCAAAAGAAAGTACCTTCTTCTAGCAAAGAATGACCAAAAATGCGTCAACCTGGTAGCTCTATCGATTCCCGGGCAAAGTAACGTCCAATCATCGTGGAGCAGCTAATGCATTTTAATTATAAAAAAAGTAAACAAATAAATCCAAGATGATGGTGGACGTAACGTTAAAAATTCAGAACGACGCATTATTATTAGATTACATTTTTAATTCACCGAGGAGCCTTTTCCTCTTGGGTTTCTGGTTACCGGAGTAGTGTGGACATGATCCTTTCCAGCACACACATCCACACATTTACAACTCGAGGATTCCATTCGCGATCCCGTATAAGCTAGCTCTATAATACTACGACGTCCACCTTCCTCGTATTTTCTCTACTTTCGTATTCCAAATGAAATTACTGCGGCGAGATTTTGTTATGCATGCAAAGGCTGATGCTACAAATGATGACATTCTTTCGTATACGTTAGTTCCTTCTTTATTTATTCACTTTTTTCCTACCTCGACACTCCCAGGCTCCTCCGCTCTGTCGACTCGAATTTGTTCTAGAAAGAGATCCTTTTTTCACCATCATCACCATCAGCATCAGCATCACCATCACCATCATCATCACAAAATAACAATTTAAACGAAAATCATCTCAGATGATCCTCAACTAGGATTTTTCTCCCTCCCAAATTTAACAAAATCCAACCTCAAATGATGTTCACCCGGAACAAGAAGCAGAGTAGACAGGATATGACCCTGGTGGGTCAAAAGTCGTCCTATGCCCCATGTCCCATGTCCGATGTCCAAAATTAGTGCACTTTGACTGTTGAACCACTATTATAAGTGTTTAACGTCCCTCTGCGCTCCAGACTCTTGTCTACTCAGAACACACACATATGTATAGATATATACCTTTCTTTTATACGTTATATCTACTATAGAAAGAGTAATAGGGGATCCCCTGCTCGAGGACTCTTATGCTAACTTTTTTTTTTTTTTTACTCACTTGCTAACCTTTTGTTGTTCATCTCACGAAAATTACTTCCGTCATTACTATTCCCTCGTATGTATTTATGTGCATGTCTAGGCATGGGTATATGGATAATTATCAGCACGCTATGGTTGGAAAAATGTCGAAGTCGTTGTAAATTTAATTTATCGTTCGTATGGAAAGTGATGAGTGTGAAATGAAAAGGTCAAAAAATTTTGGTTTGGAATTATTATCGTAAATCATATTTTTTTTTTTTATTCCATAAATTTAACGTCAATCCAAAAATTATTTTGTCTACTTCTTCATAAAAATTTGAAAAATTAATATGGTAGCCATCAAAATAATTTTTTTTATGAATCTTACTATCAAAAACATTCACGAAATGGATGTACTATGTTCATGAAAAAAGCCAAAATTTTTTCCGTAATATTCAACCACTTTATTCTCCAGCAAATGTCACTAGCTCGCGTGCTTACATCTTAGTGAACCGGACGTAATTTTCTTACCGAGTGACTGGTAATTTCGCGAAAAGCATCACTGAATCTAACCATCATAACAATAAACCCACAACATAACCTAACTAACTCCCTTTTAATGCATCCTCTAACAATTTAGCATTGTCTTCAAGTTCATGACCTTGCTTTTCAACGAATCTACTTGTGGTTGTATGTAACTATCTTGCTCCTCACCTCTACTTATTTTCTTTCTACCGTAGTCTCTTTGCTATAAATGAATAGATATTTTTATTTCTCAAGAACTTTGACATTTTTATCTTGTGCGTGCTCTAAATTATATATCAAGTTTCTCCAGCTACAATGAAATTGCCAGGTGATTGAAATATAGATCAGATTCTCATCAGATACTTGTTTTGAGAGAATTAGCTATCAGAAATAATCATTACTTTAGAAACATTTAGACAATGTACGACTTTGCTGAAAAAAATAATTGAGCGTTCCCGTGTAAAAAAAATTGTCCCAAGCTTGGGACATCCAAACGTGACACAATTTGGGACATTTTTGGGACATTTTAAAAATAACGTTATAAGGCGTGGACTTTTGAATTTTCTAAACTTATTCAGAAAAAAAAGAATTTTAATGAGAATATAAAACATTTAAATTCAGTTTCATACTACAGATCAACAGAACTGGAAATTGAACTGTTGTAAGGATTGTTGGATCCTTGGAACTAAAGCTGCTACATTATTTAATTCAAGTGGATAAGTTAAGGCGGCGTGTATTTTAATGCTGCTTAAATCTGGAATTCAGCTGATCAACTGCAAGCGCAATGAGAGACAGAAATTGAAGCTCCAGCTCCGGGTCTAGCTCAACGAAAAACAGTAGAAGCAGAAGCAGAAGCAGAAGGTGGATCGCGTTTTAATGAAAGCGGACTCTTTAGAAGATGAAGCTTTCAGCGCTTTCTATCCGACGTCTGGCTCTCACCGGCCTTTACAAATCAAAGCCGGTAATAAGCAGACGGTGTGTTACAGAAAGACGATTTTGTGTGGGTGTTTATGATGCCGGTGGACCAAGGGGTATTGGAGGATAAAGAGACGAGAGTAGTCATGGTGGTGTTATGTGTGAGGATGGAAACTGATGCATTATTAAGTGGACTGTCAGGGGTGTGTAATCGCACACATTCTACTCTTGCTAATGGACTCGCTTCTGACCGTCTGTTTCATCTCAAGCTCGACGTGTACTTATCATTTTTTTTTTTTTTTTTTTTAATATAATTGATCGATCGAGCCGTTTAAAAGTTATTCAAAAAAAACTTGATTTGAAAAAATTTTTTTTCGTAGTTTTTTTAAGATTCCTCAAAATCTACCGGTCGGAATCGGTCCAAATTATATTCAAAATCTAAGTTTGGTCAAGCCCTTTCAAATGATACCAACCGCGATCAAATCGGTCACTGATTTTTTATTTTTAATAAAGAATTGAAAAATTTTCTAGGAAATAATTGTAATTTATTATTTTCCATCCGAATATTCATCTATCGACCCTTTTAGTTCTAACCCTTTAGAAAATATCTCGAAGATTTATAAACAAAGCATATAATAGTAGAGTCTGATGTCAAGATGGTGAGACGTTTGGAGGGATTTCTATACATCGAGTAAAATGAGGGTGGCAGCCGATCCCTGCATTGATTTTGCAATGTAAAACATTTCAGGATAAGAGGCAAACTCAACGCTTAAAAGTAGGATGTTAAAGGGAATGAGAGTCATTGGAAAAGATGTTTAAGGTTGGGTTACAAAAAAGTATGAATACATACATATAAAAATGGGACATTTCTTTCACTCTGCCTTTTACTATTTCTTCTGGTTGCTGTGTGGAGAAAGAACGAAGGATATTGATGGTTACGGGGATTTGATAGCATATTGCTCACGTCTGGAAATACTTGATCGTTTTGTGATGTCTCTGCTTTCCGATCCCACTTGGGGACGCTTCCGTAACTGCTGGAGGGTTTTATTTATTTTTTTGTTTTCAAGTGTCCTTGTGGTATCTTTAAATGATCTCGATATATGTAGATAAAAATATACTTTGTTATCGAGCGAATAATTGAGAGTTTTATTTTCTAGTTAACAAAATTCCAATGGAAGATTTAATTATTTAGTTGCAATTTTTTTAGTACACGGAAAAAAAAATATTGTTATTGAAGCCATCTATTAGATACCTACTCGTAGATTCTTACTGTAGCAATGTGTATTCCTACAAGAGCACTACTGTAGGGCTACTGGAGCGATCTGTTAGTTGGCTAGAATCGCTAACCAACATTTTTCTTACAGCGCCGTCTTACCAGACAAAGCGATTTAAATATTTAATATTTTATATTTAATAACAAAAAATTTTATTATTCTATCGATTCAATCTTTTATTAATTATTATTGAAAAATTATACGGATAAATAAAAAAGAATAAGTAATTAAAAATTGTAAAATAGATTACATATTAAATTAACAAGTTTTTGATAATACTTATTTATTTTTCATGGAGCATTTAAAAAAAAATTGTCACAAGAATTTAAGAATTTTCAAAGTTTTATATATTTTTTGATGGTCAATTTTTTAAGAAATTTTTTCGAGGAGTTTTAAATAATTTGTTGGATCTATAAATTTGCTCCGCCACATTTTTCATTAAATTATTCGGATTTGATCCTGTCATTGCACTAATTATTTTCAACTTTATTTAAAAACTACCCAAACTATTAATATCTCTATTGGAAAGAACAAAAAATTAATAAGCCAAAGTTTTTTTTAATCATAATCCATAACTCTCGACAGTCGCATATGAATTACAGGTTGCTAGTAAATAATTATATTAATTTTGGAGGTTATAAAATATGTCAACAAACAAGACTGCGGGCAGAATCTGAGACTTCAACGAGGCATTTAGCCCTCACAGCAATCTCGTGTGGCTCTCCCAGCGCACCGGCTTAGCTATTTCAGCCAACTACTGTATTCCTGCCAGAGCGATCTACTAGATGGCTCTAGTAACTCTCTAACAATTGGTTGAGTGAGGATAGCTACTATAGCATTACAATATTGTTCTGAGAGTGATATTTTTTTTCCGTGTATTGGTTAGAATGACAAAACCTTGAAAAGGCACAACTCCAGGTCAAATATTTTTTAACAACGATACCAAGTTCAACCATAACAACCCATTATATTATTTAAATACACTGGCCACAAATTTTGCTTATTCTCTTAATAACATTGACAACGATAGTAAAAATTCCTTTAATTTTTTACACTGATAGAAGGATTTAGTACAAAGTACTAAACTGATTTAGTAACAAAATTTTTAGTCATTTATTTGGGAGAAAAAAATATTCAATACCCATCAATATTATTTGTTACAGTTTAATCAAAGGGTTTAAAAATGTTGTAGAGCTTGGAAAAGTTTTAGCATGTAATAAAACTAATAAGTTGCAGATAAATAATAATAATTTAAAAGCTTTTGAGTTCATTAAGATTAACAAAATTTTATATCGATCATCGTATGCTTTCTACGAATCTAATGATTCCGAAAATAATCCTGTATTTGGTATTATTACTACGATTTTATCTGACTACAAATATATTTATTTCTCTTATAAAAAATGTGTAACTATTGGGCTCAATAGTCATATTAAAGGGTATTTATTAACGTTACCGAAACAACATGACTCGGATTATTTTATTCAGATCGATTTTGGGAAATTTATCAAACCTTTAAAAACACACATACTCCCAAATGGCTTGTATGTAATTTCTCAGCGGAGTTTATTTTAAAATTTTCAATTTATGTATTACCTATAGGTTAAAAACTTGTTTAATTTTATTCACTGAATATGCCTCAAATAAAAAATTTTAACTTAATGCGATTCTGTTTTTTATAAAACCTTATATTTTTACTAAAAATTATTTATTTTAATTATCTTGATTTATTTTGAGTAAAAAAGTAAGGTTACACGCTAAAATTGATTTTTTTAATACCAACAAACGATTTATTGAGTACCAATAAATCATTTAGTAAATACTACTAAATATTTATTTGATGGAACTAAATGGGCTTTAATAAATGATTTAGTAACTATTACTAAATATTTGGTTATGAAAGATTTGTTACTAAATCATTTAGTCCTGTTACTCAATCTTATTAAATAGAACTAAATCCTTCTATCAGTGTACTCGGAAATTTTTATTTGCAGGCAATTTATCATAATACGAAAAAAAAAATATTTACTTATCAAACACAATATTTCTCAGATATCAAACTAGTATCTAAAGTCTTCTACTGGCATCTTTTGATACTCGTTACCGTTAAATTTATTGTAATTAATTTTACTATCTGGTTAAACGATCGCTATCATCCGGATACGTTAAATCCCATGCATTCCTCACGTACTAACGTCGTTCACTCTTAATCCGTTTGTTTAAACCTACTCCACATTATCTGCTATAATCTATAACATACATATAGACATTGTTTTTTCCGCTATTGTATTTTAATTTAAAAGTTATCTTTAATTTAAATCCTGACTCATTAAACTTTACGAATTATTTTCACGCTTGTGTGATCATTCGTCATTCACAATTCGTTTTTTTTTAATAAGATAATTAAGCAATTCTCCAAAAAAATCCTTTGCCACGCATTACACCCAAGTGCGTATTTATTAATGAAGAACCTAAATTAATAATTAAGAGTGAATGAAAACGACAGAAGAATTATACGAAGAAATAATTAAGACACATGCTGAAATTTGAATAAATGAATATAATAACAGACATATAAATGACTGCTTTAAATAAATAAATATGTTATTTAATTTAAAAATAATAGTCTGGGTTGAGTATATATAACCCAGATCGAGAATCTGAATGCCATACCATTGAATGTAAGCTGAATTCTCATTTGCTCAAGTTTATACACGATCTTGAATTAATTAAAGTTGGATGCAGTCTCAGGTCGTATGTCAAATAAATATGTCTTCCATTCAACCCTTTTCATCCCCGGGTTTTTTTTTTCTTCAATTCGACTTATTCTATACATTATTTATTTTCCTTATATGCTTCATATTAATATTATGTGTGATATATGAGCTCGAGACTTCTTTCAGTCGATAATTAACCGAAAAAATATACTGAGCTTTTTATTTATGTTAAATCTTATTCAGCTGAACAAATTAAGTTTTTTTTAGTGTCGTTACTTTTGTTAGCGACGTATCAACGGTTACTATAAGACCAGTTTAATTATCAACCCTCGGGGGTGGTGATGTTACGCTCTAACTGGAAGCTCAAGGTCTTTATTTTTTTAATTTTTAAAATAGTGAATATTATTATTCATTTTTAGTTAGCTTCATTTTCAATCTATACCTTGTTAATATCACTGAAATAAATTTAACTTCAATCACGACGAATTATTCTTGAATCAAGTTGTGAAATTAAGGTCAAAGCCCTTATTTTTGAGATTATAAGAGCGATCATTAATATTTGAATTTTTTTAGCGTGTTTTAAATTAATATTGTCAACTTTTTTTTTGAAGGTCACCTTAATTATTTATTTTACTTATTCAATGTAATGAATTAACTTTAATAGCAAGTAATTTAATAATTATTATATCAATTTAAAATCAAAAAGTCGAAGGTATGGATTATTGACGGCGCGAAAAATAGTTTATACCTTGAAATTGAATTTTACTATTTTTTAATTTTAAAAATTGTTATGAAATTTACCTGGGTAAAAAAAAATCGTCTTAAAATTGTCGTTTGTTTAAGATTCTAAATGTGACAGAAACCAAGACTATTTTAAGACTTTTTTAAGACGTAAAAAAAAAAAATTCCGGGAGCAGATCCGGAAAATTATTATAGAGAGTCTTGAAATAGTCTCAAAATAATCTAAAAATCATCTTAAAATAGTCTTAAAAAATCTTAAAATAGTTTAAAAAAAATCTTAAAAAAATCTTAAAATAGTTTTAAAAAAATCGTAAAATAATCTTAAAAAATCATAAAATAGTCTTAAAAAAATTTTTATTAATCTTAAAATAGTTTTAAACAAATTCTAAAACTAAATTTCAAAAATCTGCTCTCAGAATTTTTTTTTGGCATCTTAAAAATGTCTTAAAATAATCTTGGTTTGTGTCACATTTAAGATCGTAAACAAACCACAATTTTAAGACAATTTTTTTTACACGAGTATCAAAATAATAAATAAATAGAATTAAGTAGGGTGTCAATAGTGGAGTCCTGTCAATAATAGGTGCTTTTACCTTCTACAAACTTGCATGGAAATATATAAAATTTAATAAAAATAATTTTTATAAAAAAACTTTTTACAGAAAAATTTAATAAAAAAAATTTTTATAATAAAATTTCATGAAAAAATTTTTTTTTTGAAAACACTCACGACTGTACCGCAGTATAATAAAAATAATTATCATAAATTTCTCAACATACACAGTAAAAAAAATCAGTGATAATTATGGAAAGTTTTTGAACAAAACATAGAGGTGGGGATAAGTTAGCCCGGATAGTGTACGTAGTCTATTATCCAAAGTCGAGAAAATAATTTAGACATACAAACAATAGCTTAAATTCATATATAGTCCACACATATTCATATGGAGTTGATAATAAAGCTTACAAACAAGTTAGCCGGGTTATGATTTTACAGAGTGGCAGTCTCATAATTGTTAGCACATAACCTACCAGATAATCGCGTACAAACTTTCGCGACAACCGCTACGACGTTTAACTAGTGTGGTTTTACTAGATGGGTATTTAACCCCTATTGTCGTTTGTCCATGCAGAAATATCATGTTTGCAAGCATATTTTAAACTGTATTTCAAAGTTACGATTATTTTCAAAAAATACCCACTTTTTACAAACTAATAGTTATAATTACGAGTATTCAAATGATTAAACATTTTAAAGTGAGGAAAATGAACCGGGTAAGTCGCCCCTATTCCGAGAAAATTTATTAGAATCTCACCAATAGAATTTAAATATTTTTCCTGGTATTTTCGCCAATTTAAAGTTAAATGTTTCATTAAAATTGCCGGGGATATTACGAGTCGAGATAACTCTCTCTAAGGGGTAAATTAAATTTCCGCCATCTCCGATATCTACGCGACCTATCTGCAGTTCGTCTCTTTCTTATTTTATTTTCTGAGAAATATCAGCGCGCTTGTTGTAAAGAAAATAAATTTTTGAGCTTTTCATCTTTATATTTCAACTTTAAAGCAAAAAATTACTTTTATTCTATCTCTAAAATAATTATTCGCATTAATAGCTAATTTAAATTAAAATTCACTCATTGTATTCATAAATAGAATCGAAACTCTCCGACGAATTAAAAATTTTTAAGAAATAGATTGAATTAAATGGTATTAAACTTTTTATTATCAGACATTGCTCTGGATAAAGAATCAAATCTAATTAAAAATTCGATTGATAAATTGATGATTTAAAATTTTTAAAAATTACTTGTAATAAAACTGCTTCTAAAAAATTTTTTTCGTTTCAATTTTTGCGTTTCCTGTGAGCCAATCGTTACAATGACGCTTGGGCCGCCAATGAGGACACTTTTCAAAACAAAAATGCTAAAATCCAAATAAATAGCCTTAAAACAATGTGCTGTTTATATTTTCTTATTCTATTGACACCATCAACAAATATTTTCGAGGGCTTAAAGAAAATTTGAATTAAATATTGAGTTTTTTGATAATTTTTAAACTAAAAAACAAACATTGGTCCCTCGAGCCGGAAGATCAGCTACGTTTGTTCTTACACTTCTTACAAATTGCGTTGGAAATTACAAAATCAAATTTTAGCTAAATAAATACGAGAGAAGTTTTCATTGCATAAAAATTAGCGTCCATTGAAAAATTTATAATTTTTCACTTTTGCCCAGCAATAATTAAAATTTTGCGTTAACTACAGTAACTCTTAATGCCGCAGACGATAAAAATTATGTAAATAAATTTGACGTTTGTAATATTGTAAAATTTTTAGAAGAGTTACAAAGTAAACAATTATCAAACTGAATTTTCAATTGGTACTTAGTGATTTGATAAGTTGATCTACTTACGGAAACTTTTGGCTACTTCTCGCCACCTAGTGGCTGTTGCAGAACCCTACACTAATTTTTTGAAGTTGTAAGTATATCACCACACTAATAGAAGGATTTAGTTCTATTTAATAAGATTTAGTAACAGGTACTAAATGATTTAGTAACAAACCTTTCATAACCAAATATTTAGTAATAGTTACTAAATCATTTATTAAAGCCTATTTAGTTCCATCAAATAAATATTTAGTAGGATTTACTAAATGATTTATTGGTACTCAATAAATCGTTTGTTGGTATTAAAAAAATCAATTTTAGCGTGTAACCTTACTTTTTTACTCAAAATAAATCAAGATAATT
>JZSA01003012.1:0-12355 GCA_000956155.1 Cotesia vestalis
AGAGCTTTTCGAGTTCAAAAACGTAATAAGCGCAATTTTGAGCGCTTAATTACGAAAGTAGCGGGAAGTTGCAAGGATGGCCTTCAGGGTCAAACCTAATTTTTTTGTAATTATTTATTGTAAATATTTGTTTATAGATATTTCATAGGAACTGTGATTTTTTCCTTTTAAAAAAGCTTTTCAAAAATCAAAATTATTAGTCGAATGATTTTTATGGATTTTTATATATTCACGTCAAATAACAGATTTTATTAGAATTATATAAAAAACTGAATTAAACATAATTGAATTGATGATTCAATTATGATTGATCACTCATCTTCATAATCATCATTTGAATGTTTTGTTTTCAAACATTCATATTTACTCTGTCTATAGTTATTCTGGACAACTTCGACGACTTTTCTTTCCCAATCCTGCTTCTTTGAGTTACGAACGACGATACTGCCCGTGAAATAGGGGTAGTCAGTTTTATCTTCGCTATGCGAGACCCCCAAACTGCAAGAAATGTGTCAGTAACCTTTTGCGAACTACAGAAGAATAATATCGACAACAGCTTTTATGATACTTACGCATAAGAAACAGCCATTGCATAGATAGCGTTAGAATCTCCAATCAAATCACTGACAAGCACAATTGGTTTGGACGAACAAATCATTTTCGAAGGTTGTGCTAGACCCATCACTAACTTGGCCTTTGTTTTGTCCGGATTGTTGTCGCTCAAATAATATCTACATGCAAGAAAAGAATTTGTTGAGATTGTTGAAGTTACTTAGCTTTGAGCTAATTGGAAATAACTTACGGCGACATGTATAAGATTACATGGGCATCGAATGCTTCCAATTGGTCCTTGATGCTTTCGAACCAAGCGGCGAACTTGTCTAACTCTGGGGTTGCATCACGAAAGTGTACTTCTCTGCGACCTTTGACTATTGACTCAGCCCGATATTTATCAGTCAAGCGGTTGTTCTTCAAAGGTTCTATGTCATGGACACTTGCACGTGGGGTTGGTTCGTATAAGCCTGAAGACTGGAGAAAATAAGCAGTTGCTTTAAAGTTTTACATTCATTGAAATATTTGAACATTATCATGATCAGTGTGAACTTATACCTTCATTACAATGAGACCACCCAGTAAAATTTCGATAGGTCGATCGGTATTAAGCGTTGAGAACACTGAATTCATTCCATCGATTACTTGTTTTGCTTGGAACTTAAATTCATCCTCCGACTTTTGTTGGATAGAATCATACTCTGTTGCAATCAGCACCTTGACGAATAGCGCATCTAAAAAATATTTTTATCAAAAATTGGATTCAATAATTAACAGAAATAAATAATAACCCAAGTCGAAATCTCCAACGTTTTTCCAACGTTTCCGACGTCTCAAACGCGATTCCAACGTTTGAGACGTTGGAAACGTTGAAAAAACGTTGGAGATTTCGACTCGGGAAGTTACGTACTTGCATTTCCTGAGTTACGGGCTTTCTTGTTTTCGAATTTCTGAAATTTTTGATTAAATTTAAATTTATTAGTATGAATTAAAAAATACTTCAAATTATTTTGGATTTGTTATATGAACTATATTTTTCTGTTGTCGTGTTAATCAAAAAATTATTAGACTGAAAGGTAGTTACGGACAATGTCTCGGATAGCTTAACTGAAAGAGCCCTTGGCGGGTGGCCAAAAGGTCCGGGTTCGATTCCCGGCCTGGGTTGTCGGAATTATTTTTTCGGTTGCCGAAAAATTTCCACTGAATGGTTTCCCTTCTCTTTATAATTTCTTTTCCCCTCTCCCGAAATTTTTCGTTCAATTGTGAAAAATTACTCACATTTTTTACTGTGATAATCTTAACTCCAACTGCATTCTTCTCTGGATAGTAAACTGGAGTATTTGAACCGTAGACGTAAGTGTCACTTTCCTAGATACAAAAAACAAATAAATTAATACATCAGCTAGTAATAATTCAATTTTAGAATACTCACGGCTATAGACGTAGCGATAAAAATATTCGCCAACAACAACACGAAGATACCCTTCATTTTTTCCGGGGTTTAACTAACACCAGAACTCTCGAATTTGAAAACTTGTAAGTTCACGGGCAAAGATTGATAACTAACGAGAATCGGCGTTTATTCAAAAACACCTTGTCCACGTGATTGTACTGCTGTCGATTTCTAATTGGTCGAATCGTGTAAGACGTAATTGACCGAAGCGTTTCTTTGTTCCAACTAATTTATTATTGATAACAAAATTTAACGCATTTTAGTAGAAGAATTTGAAGTAATGGATTTTTAATTATTATCGAGGAATTTTATTTAAGCATTGATATCATTTTACTTTATAATCTATAAAGCTGTTCATCACTCGAATTAAGATTTTAAACTGACTGTAATCAGTGTTAGTTCACGGACAGCTTGATTGCGTCATCATCAGCCGTTTTGTTTTGATCTGTAACATTTTATCATGTAAATTAATCACGAGTATTGGTGAAGGGGATCAATTCAACCACGGGTCAATTGAACTGATGGAAAATCGATAATAATAAAAATCTAAAATTATTTTCATAATTTCGAAAAAAAAAATTGATTTTTTTATTTTTTTGTAAATATAACGAAGCTGATACAATAAGTATACAGTTTAAAAGAAGTACTTTAAGGGGTTGAGATTTATTTATTAATTAACGCTTATTTTTGTCAACGATCTTGCGACAAATAACAGAAAAATAGTATAAGTGATACATTTCATAAATGGCCGATAAATATGTTATTATAGTTATTTTTATTGCAGCGTATAAAATATAATAATTGAGAAGATAGACGTTAGTCTTTAGCGATCGTCATATCTTATGATTTTGTTCCTATAATAAAACCCATTACTATTTATCAGACTAATGCACTCTTATTACCTCCACACCAACACAATATGACATTACCGAGTAATCTTGTAAGCAATACTAATGGCCTGTAATATTTTATATTTATAATCGATATATAGTTATCTCTATAGATATATGTAACACATATATACAACAGTAGGCCACATTTATACGACTAGTGTTAGTATTTCATACTTATCACCGGCGAAAATAAATTCTATTCTTTCTTTATATTCTAACACATATATATTGATCACACAGAAAATGAAAAATAAAAAAATCTAAAATTAAACCACTAGCTCTCATAAAATGTAAACAAATAAATATTTAATTTTTGGCAAAAAGTTGTAGATATATCAATATTGCACACTTCATAGTGCGAAGCGGCTGAGGTTGTGCTTTATTTTCGCTGTGTCAAGGTCAAGCAATTTTGTACTTATTGCACTTATAAAATAATGTAAATAGATGTACATCGAGAAGAGACTTGTAGTAAATCATTTTATACTTTTTAAAAATTTTATGTTGTTATTTTGAAAAAAAAAAAAATTTCGAAAAAAATTTTATGTGGACGCAAAATTTTACGCTATTTGAAAGGGCTTGACCAAACAGATTTCGAATACAATTTGGAGCGATTCAAACCGGTAGATTTTGAGAATTGTCAAAAAAATCACAAAAACCAATTTTTTCCAATGTGGTTTTTGTGGAATAACTTTTAAACGCCTTTAGCGATTGATTCCATAAACTTATCAGCTCCTAAGATCAAGAAACCACGTCGATCGCCGCCAGCCCGGTCAAAATCGGTTGATTCGTTCGTGAGGTATCGTTATCGAAAGAAAACCGAAAAAAAGTATTATTTTGGAATTACTTCGAAATTCCTTGTTTGATCAGTTTAGTCTTAAAGATTCCTTTTGAGGCTTAGAAATCTGCGTCGAATGCCGCCAACTGCATGAAAATCGATTCATTTATTCAAAAGTTATTGCGGTTTGAAAATTTAAAAATTAAAGTTTTATTAATCTGCTATCAGACTTTTGAGCTCGAAAATGTAATCAATTTGGAGAATTTAGGATGGAATTAGCGAAAAGTTGCAGGAATGACCTTGAGAGTTAACAGTTTTCCTTATTTTTTTTCTTTTAAACATCAATTACACAATTTTTTTCTTAAAAAAATGAACGAGCGTTAGGAGGTGTGCAATTTAGAATTTTAAAAAATTGAAAATTTTATTTTAATTACAAGTAATTTAATTAATTATAACGAAAGAAGGGTATAAAAATCCAAAATAATTTAACACACAGATTATATGTGAATAGTGTGCACCACATACATGTTTGAGTTCCGCATTGCGAACAGTAAATAATTTAATATAATCGCTAATAGTATATAAATAATCTAGAATACCCATTATACTCAATACGGTGCATGACAATGATTTCGCAATGACTTCTGAAATGAACACACACTGAAATTCACACGCACGTATGGTAGTCCGAGTGCATTTAATGTGTCACGTTGTCCGTTATTTCCGTTTGCTCATTCATTCGTCATTAATTCTCTCACTAATTAATTAATTAATTAATTTTAGATTTGTTATTAAATAAACACATTTTTTGACGATTTTATTTAAACTTGGTATTTATTATTTGTAATTTACAATTTACATCAATAGAAGACAGTGAGAAGTGCAAGAGAGAGGAAGATACTAGTCAAGTGCTGGGGTGAGGGTGTCGTTATTGATAATGTAATCAGTGAACATGTGAAAGTCATTGAGACGAATTTAACTGGACAATTCGACTGCAGGTGGTGCCAGTGCAATAGTCCGGTAAATTCACAAATCAATAATTTATTATTATTAACATTGGATTAATTAATTTAATTTAATTTATGCTTTAACAAATATTTTATTTTCATTTATAACTTTAAAATAATTTTCAATTTTAAAAGTATTGCATTTATTGTCACATTATGAATTATTCTTAGCACTAAATCTCTTCGTCACGATTGCAAAATTAATTCACGCAAAAAAAATGTTAATAAATTGACTTATGTCCGAATTAATTGATTACAATAAATTTTTATTTTTTTTTTTTAGTGTCCTACAATAACAATAAAGTTTTTATTCAAACTTTAAAATCAAAATTATCAAAAGATTAATTTTCCGCCTTTTTATAACTCGATATAAAACTCTGCTCGCGAAAACTTCAGACTGTCTTTCGCCCTCTGTCGGCCTTTTAGAATATTATCAGTTTATTAAAACATTTCAGTGAAGTGAATATCAACAGAAAAAAATGTAATTTCTGATCAAAAAATATACGCCAAGAATTTTTGACTAATGTAACAAATAATTACACTGAAATAAATGAAAATGGTCAAAAATAACCCAGCTCATTTTGATGCTGTTGACTTGAACAAAATTGACCTAAAAATTTGATTGTTTTATTTATTTGTTTTGAAAGAAAGGTTTCAAAAATTATCAATGTCAAATCGACGAGAGATTTATTTTTTATGCAATACCAAAATATTAGTTTCGTTAAAACTTTTGAATTTTAAGATGATTGTTCAAATTTATTGCCGACATCAATGTAGTTGCAGAAAAATTTGAAATCCTTTTGAATTAAATCGAAAAAAATTCCATCAATATTTGTTACAGAAAGTTGCTTGTCTTCCAAGCTATTTTTTGAACAAAAGAAACTGTTTATATACAATAAATTCATCTTCTTCACCTTTAAATTCTGAATAATTTAAGAAAGCGACTTTCAAGTTATCGTAATCTCATTGGCTGGAATAAAATTGACCAAGATATCCAAATTTTCGTTTTATCATTTTTAATTTGCAGTTTTAAATTTGCAAATTTCAAAAAATTTAGCAATGCAGACATCAAATTGAATGTAAAGACTGTTCACTGAAGTAGAAAATATTTTAAATTAGCTACAATTTTAGGTGACAATTTAATTTTTTGACTTTCGGAAATCTTCAAGCAAAAGAAACCAAACAATGCATCAGAGTCGAAATGTCCATGAGACAATTCTAATCATAAACATTTAGAATAACTACTTTATCAAAAACTTTAGTACAGAATCATATGATCAAATGTAAAGTTAGACTTTCATTAGTGAAGAAACTTTAGAGTTGATCCAATGCATGATTTTCGCGAAGGAAGATGTCTTCCTGACATATTTCTAGTTCCGCAATATCGAGTAATCGCTGTTTACAATAACGTTCATGAAGTTTTAATATTAAGCAGCTAGGCAAAATATTAAAAGAAAATATATTATTAAATCTTGTGAAAGGTATTCAAAAGCTATATTTATTACTCCGCAAGTGAGAATTTTAAACTCTAATGCGCCACCTAGCGATCGCTACAAAATTACATACGATAAACAGAGTTAGTATTATTTTTTTAAGTTTTTTTCTTTTTGTAAGCTTATGAGAATTTAGTAATTAACGCTTTGCTAGAAAATGTATAATTAAATAATTTATTAACCAGCTACCAATTTTTTCTCAAAATTTTTGTTCATTTAAGATTTACGATAATGAAATTTTCTGTGGACCTAAAATCCGGAATAATATTTTTTTAAATTATTCTATTTAAATCTTTTCTCAATTTACTTGAATTTTATATACTTGTACACGAAATACGAAAAAATGAGATTTTTTTATATTGATAAGCTTTAAAATTATTTTTTCTGTCGAATATTAATTTTAAAAGAAAAATAAATTTTTTATTCGTTTTCAGTTTTCAAAGTCTATGAAAACAATTTCAGAAGCACTGTAAATATATTTGACAAAAAAAGACTTGATTTAAAAATTTTCTTCGATCTTTATTTTAGCAATACTTTAAATCCCTGAAGACAAATTCAAAATTTATGAATTAGATCTTAATGTCACACTTTTAATTAAAATTAAATATTAAAATTATTAGTGTATTATCATAATTATATACATGTCAATGTATTTTGAAAAAGATCTGCAACGACTTCAGAAGAAAATTAGACGATATTACGAGATTAATCAAGAGATTAATGAATTCAATAAATCCCGAATTATGTATTGAAATTTTTGTTCACCTTTGACTATATTTAGCATCAAATAACCAGTTAAAATAATTTTATTTAGAGAAAATCTAAAAGAATTACTTTTAAATAATAATTATTAACAGTAAAGTTTATGAAGCTTTTTTTATCAAAGAAAAATGTAAAATGTAAAAACAATTTTTCTTTAAAAATTAAAATTTTTTAAAGGTACATAATGTTTTAATTTAACTCTCTGCAAGGGAGAAATTTAAACTATCTTGCGCCACCTGTTGGCCGTCGAGGAACTAAAGATTCACAATAATAAGATTTTTTAATAGAATATCGAGTTACTTTTTTATTTTGAATTATTTTTTTAAAATTAAGAGTATTAATAAAGTCATAAGTGAAAATTTGAATATGTAAACTTTATTTTGATCAATTTACAGATGAGATAAATTATAATATGCTCATTTGGATTTACCAAATTTTTATTATATTTTAATAACACTTCCAAAAATTAAATATATTTTTAAATAGAAGGAAAAATTTTAAATAAGCCGGGTCAAAATATTTAATCTGTTTTAGGATAACTATGACCTTCAAATTAAAAAAATATTAATTTTCTTGAAAAAATTTAATTTTGAATTTTCAACACAATTTTTTATTTTCAATCCGAAAAATTTTTTTAATTAAAAAAAAAATGTAATTACCCAGTATTTATCTATTTATTATTTTTATAAATGACAGTTATTTCCTCCAACACTAATCGGGTTTTTTACTGTCAATGATAAAAGACCATTCACTGGTTCTTTAATATAAATTGATAAAAAAAAACGTACTAGTGTCTTAATCATTACTCGTGCAGTTAACTTCCAAAATTGAACGTTTGTTAAACGTTAAGAATTATATTGAAAAAATTATTGAACAAAAAAATAACAGAATGATAGCAAAAGTAGCAGTAACTTTAATTTTTACATTTTTCGCGATCCATGGTGTGGAGCCACTAGAAGAATCAGATATTTACGACACTACTGCAGTAAACAGATTCTTCCAAAGTTTGATGGAAAAAGTGGAAAGGAATACTTATCAATTAGAGATTAAAACTGACGATGATACAAAGAGCAAAATTTTAAAAAACATTTTATCAGATGCGGTTGAAGCGCTGGAAGTACTAAATACTATATCCAGCGATATTTTTGAAGAGTATTGGTACCCTCATTTCCGGAGGCTTTTGAAAAATTTACAGGAAGCGGAAATAAAGGAAGGAGAGGTCAGAAGATCTTTCATGCCGTTAGTAAGTAGCTTGGAACAAACTTGGGAAATAATAAACGCACATGCTAAGTCACTGATTTCTCTTCACGAGAGCAATGATTCTGATCATTTGGCTGGTTTGTGTCCATTGCTGTTTGGAGTGACAAAATTTCTTGAAATTGATTATCGGGTGCAATCTATTGCGACGATTTATAAAAATTTTATTGAGAACGTTCTCCAAGGATTTAGAGTAAGCATTGAATTTTTTATTGTAATTTACTAGAAATTTAAAATTGTACGGGAAATTTATAAAGTAAGGGCTCCTATTATTGACAGGGGCCTCACTATGTTATATAAATTTAACTGCAACAAAAGACTTGTCATTAATGGGGTCAATAGTATGTCAATAATCGGCTCTTTGAATTTTTTGCGCTGTCAATAATACACGGAAAAAAATAAATTGTAAATGCAACATGATGCAGTCTTGATAAATGAACATGATGAAATCATGTTGCAGCTACATGATTTGTCATGTTTCAATGACATGACAGTCACGTTGTGATAGCATGAGAAAAATCATGTGGCAGTAACGTGACTTGTCATGTTTCGGCAACATGACAGTCATGTTGCTACAACATGGGGAAAATCATGTTGCAGCAACATGATTTGTCATGTTTCCATGACATGACAGTCATGCTGTGATAGCATGAGAAAAATCATGTGGCAGCAACATGACTTGTCATGTTTCGGCAACATGATTGTCATGTTCCGGCAACATGGTAGTCATGTTTCGGTGACATGACAGTCATGTTGCTTCAACATGTGAAAAATCATGTTGCGGCAACATGTGAAAAATCACGTTGTAGCAACATGATTTGTCATGTTGCAGCAACATGATTTGTCATGTTTCGGAAACATGATTTGTCATGTTTCGGCGACATGGCAGTCGTGTTGCGGTAACATGAGAAAAATCATGTTGTAGCAACATGATTTGTCATGTTTCGGCAACATGACAGTCATGTTGCGGCAGCATAAGAAAAATCATGTAGCAGTAACATGATTTTCATGTTTGAGCGACATGACAGTCATGTTGCCGTAGCATAAGAAAAATCATGTTGCAGCAACAAATATTAATTAACATTTATTAATTATTTATAATATTAATAAAATTACTTCTCAAGTTGGAAAATTCTTGGAAATCTTGTGGTCAAAAAAGTTCATTGCGAGAAGGTTTGTTCAAATTTTTCCATAAAGTCATGACTTCATACCTGAAAGAATTCGTCTTGTATTGGTTTGTAAATATTGCAAACGCTCGATGTTTGGACAGTCAGTATCATTAGCAATGTTAACAGTCCAAATGTTCTTAATATTCAATTATTTTTATTTGTTTTTTTATTATATTTCAGGAAATAGTCCTGGAATCTTAGGCGAGTTGTTTGGTATCTACTTGGATAAATTTGATAAAAACTTAAGAATAACTAGAGATACTATTCATTTTTACAAATTTATTGTGTATAGGTGTGACGCAAATAAATTTGATAAATGTAAGTAGTACTCCCTTTTTTTAATCTTCTTTTTTTAATTCTAATTTAATAATTTTTCAGATAATAGAGAATGGTATTATGAATTAGAAAAAATGATCCAAACAATAATTGTAAATGAAAAAGATATGAGTATCGTAGAATCTTGTAGTCACAACTGTGATCTTAGTTCAATAAAATATCCAATTAATCATAGTGACTGTAGAGAATTCCGTGATTGTAACTTAATAAAAGGTCGTTTGGAAGTGTGTAAGGTAATATATTAATTGTTCTCAAACTAAAATTGATAATTCATGAATCAATCATGCATTTGATCCCGTATTCTTGATTAGACTTACGAAAAATACAACTCAAGACGCTACCAGTGGTTCAAAGATTCTCAAGGAGTTGTTTATGGTAATCAAAGTCTGCAATGTTACCAGAAAGAGTCTTTAAGTAGCTATTATGATGGATGGAAAGTCAGAGATTGTGATTACTGCTTGTGTACTTGTGTCAAGAAACAAGAGCCTGGATACCATGTTGTGACTGCTATCAGCTTCAGGGAACAAGTATCGAATATTGCAGATCACATGTTGCGTATTTTTTTTATACTTTTAAAATAAGATTAGATCCTTAGTATACACTGTATCTTGTTGAATTCACTCAGATTTGGCTAGATAAGATCAGATTTAGGGAGAATTATTCATTTTTTCCGTAAAAAGAAAAAATTTTTTTTCGTAGTTTTTTTAAGATTCCTCAAAATCTACCGGTCGGAATCGGTCCAAATTGTATTCAAAATCTAAGTTTGGTCAAGCCCTTTCAAATGACACCAACCGCGATCAAATCGGTCCAGCCGTTCAAAAGTTATGAGAGGTTTACATACATACATACATACAGACATACAGATACCATCGCGGGAATAGTCAGGGAAGCTTCCTAGGACCTCAAAACGTCAAGATCTGATGAAAACTCGATTTTCGGAAAACGGGGTAAAAACAATAATTTCCCGATTTTTGAAAATTTTCAATTTTCTTAGCGGGAATTTAAAATTAACGATAGTTAAATAGTAAAAATTCTTTAACTTTCTCTCCATGTACTGCTGTCACGTTCATCGGTCATAATATCAGAAGCACATATCTGTGAACATTCAAATTAAGTGGTACGATGTATTTCGCAGGGCGTAAAAGTGCGTCAAGTGTGCAAAAGAGAGGAACAAAATGACAAGTGCAACTGTTTAAAGAGTTTCACTACATCGCTTCCCCTTGTTATGGTTAGCGTGTTCCGTTTGATGAAGAGCTTGGATTACACGAATCTCTATCGACAAAAAAGCGTTCGCTTACGATTACAATAACAATTTCGTACATTTGTCAAATTATCATACAGTTAAATATAAAAGCCAATAACTCAATCAAAAACATCCGTGACAAATGTCAACGTGCGCATTTATAATTCTTAAGTTACACAAACATTGGAGGTTAGTTGGCGCTAGCTGCAATTATGATAACAATACATGTTAGTTGAACGTGTGGCTATTTTATGTTTACGAGTGAGAGTATGACTATATTTTGGATACAGATTGTGTTTTGACATCGCGCCAGTTGTTGCCATTTATTTAGTCATTACACGACACACACGTATCCACACACGTTCTATGCCAGAACGCTAGTAGATATTTATACCTGCTGACAATATTGTTGTATACCCAAGTACGTTAAATACTGGATGAAAATGACGCGAGTGGTTAATTTGCATTATAAGTGTCCTTGTTATTGCTATGCCCGTTATTATTATCGGGTTATAAATTAGAGAATCGCTGAAGGCGAGGATCATTATTGTCATTGTCGCGGTACTATTGTTTTTCATTGAATAATAAATTTTCACAGTTTTTTTTTAATTGAAAAAATTTAATTGACTTTGATTCATTTTGACAGTACAATTTACAAGATACACAGTAAAAAATTTTCCGTCATTGCGTCAAAAATTCTCCGTGTCAAATATCTAACACTTTTTTATGTCAATTTAACATAATACAATTGTGTTAATAATTCGCATTTTTTCCAACACAAAAAAAGTGTTATCTTATAAAAAAGTAACATTTCAAAAATGTCATTATAAAATCAACATTTAAGTTGTGTTAATTTTACATAAACATGTGTCAGAAACTGCTCTCTACTTTTTTAGGCGAGATAATCGCCGCCATCTTGTAAATTCCACATCTCTCATATAAACATCGAAAAAATTTTGTTTTACAAAATTTTTTTTTGTTAAAAGTTTATTTTAAAAATACTCAAGTGATTGTTAAATTAAATGTTTTATTGGTGAAAAGTGATTTGAGTGTATCAAACGTAAATGTCAATTTAATTTATTGTGAAATGTTTTTAATAAAAATAATTAACCTCCAAAGCCTATATATTTTTTGTTGAACGTTTACTTTCTTCAAAATATATAACAGTTTTTTAATTAATATAATTATTTTACAATATTGTTTAGATGATATTGAAATTGGCAGATATCTATCTGGAAAATTTACGAAACTTACGAAAAAGAATTTGTTATTTCAATTGATTATTTCATGTAAATAATTATTTTACTATTTTATAATAAAACCGTAAAAAAATGTCCTGTTGCTACAATGTTTATTTTAACGAATTATCAATTAATCCCTTTATTGATACAAAAGTTCCACACATTTGATAACTT
>JZSA01003014.1:0-30024 GCA_000956155.1 Cotesia vestalis
GACAATTTTAGGACACTTTTATGACAATTTTAGGATAATTTAAAGATACTTTTAGGACAGTTTTAAGACATTTATGACAATTTTAAGATACTTTTAGGACAATTTTAGGATACTTTTATGTAAAATATAAGAATAATATTATGAGAATTTCATGAATTTTAGTACACTTTTGTGACGACTTTAGGACAATTTTATGACAATTTTAGAATACTTTTATGAAAATTTTAAAATTTTGAAAAAAGTATTTTAAAATTGTCCTAAAATTGTCTCAAAATTGTCAAAAAAAGTATCCTAAAGTAGTCATAAGTGTCCTAAAATTGTCATAAAAGTATTTTAAAATTGTCCTAATTTTACAGAATTAGAACAATGATTTTAAATTATTAAATATAAAATTATAAAAAATGTTTACCATTTACTCAAATCATTCTTTAGGAATTCTTTTGCGCTACTTTAGCATGCGACGGATGATGAAATATAGAAGACAAGGAACGTTGTATCGGAACTCTATTAACTTGTAGCGACATTTCTATGCTAGACGCTTCTACTATAGAAGTCTTTAGCGGAAGCGATTATTTTAAATAGCATTTATATCACTTAGGCTTTATTACCCACAGGTACCTTAGTTGAATTTTTTTCATGTGCATTTTACATGTGTTTCAAATAAACAACCCGATTTATTAAATTGGCATTTGTTGTCACTGATCCAGACTGAATTACCGACACATGACTGTACTACATGTTCTTAAAATTATAATTGACTATTTGAACTAACAGATGCATCAAATTTTGAGTCCTTCGTCTTTCTATTTAATATAACAATCATCATAAATATTTAAATTATTTATCATCCAAATAAACCCTTTGTTCTTTTAGTTCACCTAATTCTTTGTTTGAATTAGTGTCACATTATGTTGAAATCATAAAAATCTAAAAGTTTTAACAAGAAACAATTTGTTAAAAATTTTAAAGTGAATTCCAGTCAATTATAGCACATGCCCGAGGCAAAGGCGCATGGGTTTGTCATATTTCCAATTAATGAATCATCCATTAATGCAATTAACCAAGACATTAAAGTGACACTAAATTCTTTATCAATGTGTGTCATGTCTAAGAACATATACTGACGTCACAATGGTATTTCATCAAAGTCTAATATAGAACTCTAATTTTACGAGCTATAGCATTAGACATATTTTTTTTAGGTATATAAAACCCTCGTTAGTTATAAATGGTTTTATTTAGAGATCGAAAATTAAGGAGTAAAAATGTTCAACAAGCACTTTATTCTTTTACTGATAAATATTTGTCGTAAGTAAATTATTAGCTGAATATCAACGTATTGCACAGATTGGTGACTATGTAGTAAATGAAAAAAATTTTTTTCTTTACAGTTTGTTCGTCGGAGCTGACCATTTCACCCATTGACGACATTCAGATAGATGAGGGCGGAAAAATAGAAATAAGCTGTACAGCTTCGGAACCAGTCGATTTCATCTATCCAATATCGATCGAACCCCTGGTAAGTTGGACAATTTAACACTAGTCATAAAAATTAAGGGATGGAAAAAAAATTATAAATTTTTCCGTGATTTTCAACGAGCTTTAACTCCGAGGAAAATTATCGTACAGCAAAAATAAAAAAGGAAATTGTAGTTTCAAGTGTCTAGTTTTCAAAAAAATTTTCCAAATTTTTTCTTGCCCAAAAAAAGCCTACGGGCTTTATAAAATTTTTTTTTCATTATTATACTCAAAAGCTCTTAGGGAATTTAATGCTCTTTAATTTGACGGATTCAGAAAACCTGGATGATGATTTGCCGCGGAGTTATCGTCAATCAAAGCAAAAAAGTTCCTTTTAACTTTGATAATTTTTTTGACTGAAAAAAAAAAGAAAATTTGCATTATTAGGGATATTTAAATAACTTTGGATAAAAAGGATGAACGAAGGATATCATTAATTATTTTCAAGCCTTAAAGTGTGCCCTAAGATCCTTTAAAAATTCAAAGCACTGCGATTTTTTTTTCGTAGCTTCCGAAAGCTTCAAATTTTTGATTTTGGCAAAAATCACTATTATAAGCAATTTAAAAAAAAAAAAAAAATTTTTTTTTAAATCTTTATTTTTTTGAACAAAAAAATTAATTTTTTAAGAAATTTGGAAAAAAAATTTTTTTTTGTGCCTCGAGTATTTAAAAGAAGACAATAGAATATGTAACAGAATACCAAATTGCGTCATCAGCATCATTGCTCCCTTGAACCGAGATGAAATTTACCTTAATTGTGTGTAATAAAAGTTGATTAATCAACAAAGATAATTTTTTCCTCAGGCTATCAGATCAGAAGTAAAACTATCGAACGAACAAGTGAATGGATTAACTAAGCACACATTGACAAGATCTAATTCAGTTTATGAAGACAGTGGGTGGTACGGATGTATCGAGAAGAGCAAGTACAAGCCTGGTCCTCATTCTGGTAAAATTGACGTGACGCCACAAAATTTCGACGATGCAAATGTAAAATGGATCTACGTCACTGTGAAATGTAATTCAAAAATTCCTTTTTTGTACAACAGCCTTAGCTTTTCCGTAAGGATTTTAATGATACTTTAATTCCAGCAAAACTACGCAGGTTACATGACATGCCATTCATGTTGTTAAGTCCCGAAAATGAATATATTGTATTGAAAGAAGAGAACGATGATGTAATTCTGCCCTGCCGATCAACTTCTGCCGAATATTCAGTGAAACTTTACAATTCGATTGATGATAAAGTAAGTCATGCTTTGGATATTGATTATCACATGCATAGGTAAGCGACGATGTTAATTCTCTTGTGCTTATAGCCCGTTGATTCATTCGAGTACGATCCAAAAAAAGGAATAACTCTAAAAAACCTTAAAAAAGGTAGTCCTTTACGATACTACTGCGTTGCAGAAAAAAAAAATGGAACGAAAGAAGAAACAAGGAGATTTAAAATTGAAATAATAGGTATTGAGCATTATATCGATGTTTGTGGTGTAAATGATCATAAGTAACGCTTTTTGGGAAATTTTTAGATAATTCTTTGGACAAGCCTCTAATCACCACCGAAAAGTTCACTTTGATGGAGATCGGTAGGGATTTCAGTCTGCAGTGCACCAGTCTTGTTTCGGATTACGAATCCTACGTTCTTGATTGGACGGTCCCTCAAACTGATCGCATAATCAAGAATGTAACAACGAGCTTGGAGATTGCACCTGAAAATGCGAGTTTAGATTACAAACGAGTGACGGTTAAACTGACGATTAAAAATGTAGTTAAAGAAGATTTTGGTAATTACGAGTGTCGGCTTTATAAATATGCGTCCGTAGAAGCAGCCAATATCAATCTAACACCCCATGGTGAGTCATTAATCATTAAAGGTGAGTTGATGTAATTAAAAAGTTGGCTAATAATTCTGTTGATTCTTCAGAACGGAAGCATCTAGAAATATCGTTGAATGGCCCCAAAACTGTTGACGTAATCAAAAACGGTTCTCCGCACACGTGGACAATTGACATCGACGCGTTCCCTCTGCCGGAATTACAGTGGATTGACCCTCAAGGAAATAGAATTGATGAACCACCCAAAATGAGACTTTTCTCCATAAATGATGAAAAATTTTCGATTGATTATACGAAGACCAAATTTACTACCGATGATTTAGGCACACATACTATCCTTGCTAAAAGTGCAGACATACAAAAGAACGTCACTTTCAAGGTTTTGGCTGAAAGTATGTTACTTATATCTAAGTAGATAGATTACAGAACCAAATTATTGACGTAAATCTTTCCATTAGCATCACCAAAAGTCCTGGAAGTCAAGCAGAATGAAGCGTGCTTGTCAAAAGGAGCAAAGGTCTTTCAATGCCAAGCCAAAGGTTATCCTGTGCCAGAAGTAACCTGGAATTGTGTGGATAAGGACGGTCTTGCAGGAAACGGAACTGTAGTTAAGGTAATTAAATGCTGTTCACAAAGAATTATGATTAGCGGCTCAATCGTGATAAAAGACGAATTATTTCAAGATAACAATTCGAACTATAATCACTTAAGTCAAACATTTTTTAAATCGGAATTATTGTGTTTGTTTTAGGTCATTAAAGAAGAGCCCAAAGAATTTGAAATATCATCCATTGTGAAGGTAGAAAACTGCCCGCAAGGATTCGTCGTTTGCAAAACGCATAATAATAACGGAGATTATGCTCTGACGAAACCGATCAGTAAACAAGGTATACATTGATTTTTTTTTTTTGGTTTTTTATTAATCATGAATAGACATTTAATTTAATTTGCTATAATGCTCGATCTGAAAAGCTCCTGCTGAAGGAACTGGTCAGTCTGGCAGTGATGGTTGTCCGTACGTTGAGAAACCTGAGAAAAATGATGTTAATGGTACAGATGAAAACTCTTCACAAAAAAAGATCGAAGGTATGTATTTAAATTATCTAAGAAATGAATCACAAATGTTTGTAAAGTGAAATATTATTAACTCGTTATAATTTTTCTCCAGTTTCACCTAAGATCATTAAAATAGAACCAAATAAGAAAACCTATAAGTTACTCGAAATAGTAGAGTTCTCGTGCCAAGCATCAGGTAACCCTAAGCCGGTTATTACATGGGAGTTTTTGAATGACCGCCATACTCTCGTAGAAAATGGGAAGAATATCTTTGAGGTAATAAGTGCGTTTATAAAAATATAGTCTTTTATTCATCAGATGTATTCATTTTGCATTTTTTCGAAGTGTATACTTCTTAATCTGAGAGAATGTTCTAGCATATGGAACTCAATGAGCCTATGAATTGAGTTGTCAGTATGGCAAATTAATCGAAATAATTTTTTATGTTCAAGGTCATTAAAGAAACTTCTAGTGATACTATAGTGACATCGGTTGCAAAAGTCCATATCGCGTTGCCGGGTTACATATCATGCAAAGCAAAGAACAAGCTTGGCGACGATAACAAACTAGAAAAAATCGATGTTGAAGGTATATAATCAAGCTTCATGTTGAGATAAATCGATTATACTGAATTGGTTAGAGCTAATTTTATTATTTTTTTGTCAAGATCCTCAGACTCAAGGTCAACAGATCACCAATCAACCTCAAGTGATTGGTACCTTAGCGCCAGTTACCGCCAATCAACCTCCAGTGGTTAGTCCCTTAGCGCCAGTTACCGCCAATCAACCTCCAGTGGTTAATACCTTAGCGCCAGTTACCGCCAATCAACCTCCAGTGGTTAATACCTTAGCGCCAGTTACTAACAATCAAGTTGCCTCAACAATAAAGAAGCCCGAAGGTAGGCATTGAATTGATTTCAATAAGTCAGATGATTATCAAATAGAAAGTATTGCATTATTTTGTTTTACAAAGTTTCAGATCCCACATCCGGGACGCCTGGTTGTGTAGAAAAAGCATCAAGTGCTGAACCAACGAAGACTGTAGCCAAGCCAGAAGATGTTGATCCATTCAGTTTAGGCACAAATGACCAAGAAATGAACGTAACTAAAGGAACTGCCGTTACTTTGCATTGTAACGCATCAACTTCCTTATTCGGCGCTGATGTCAAATGGTACAATGCCTCTAATGTCCTTGCAACTAATGGTAAGTTCGCTTTTGTTGCTCAGCAACCAATGAATGGGCAACCTTCTGACAAAATTATCAATTTTAGGGAGAGTTGAGATAAAAGAAACCAAAGAAGCAGCTTTGCATTCGTTACATCTCACTATAACAGACATGCAGAAATGGGACGAAGGTGACTACTCTTGCGAAGGAACAAAATTGGACGGTAGTGCTGTCAGAAAAATTTATCATGTGCATGTCAATGGTAGGTATCGAGTTTTGGAATACGACAGGAACAATCAATCGTTGCAAAATTTGGTGTTAAGATTATCATAAATTATTTATTTGTTTCAGCCTCTGTTGTGTTCACTGCTTCGGTCATCTTGCACTTATCGATAATGTTGCTGGCATATTTCATGTAATTGCTGTCATTCCAAGCAGCATTCGCCTAGACTCGTGTTAGTTATAAGATAAATTTGTTAGTTACTGTAAAATATGAAATAAAAGAAACACCAAAGAAACGACTATGATTTTCAATAATTGAAAAAATTTTATAAGCTGAAAAATTAATAAAACAATTTTTTTAAATTTAGTTGTGATTTGTTAATAAATATTTTATTATTTATGAAATTCTTGGAATCTTCCTATAATTTTTTTGATATTAATACAGTCATTTATTTAATTGGTGTAATCCGCTTCGCCTATGAGGCGTGAAAAATCAAACCGTTTAAGTACTCATAATTTTGATTCTACAAAAAAGATAATAATAAGTAGAAAAGCGATTGATTAACTTATTACGGTGTCATTGTGTGTGGCATGTTTCATATTAATGTGTGTCACTGTTGAAAATAGTTTTGATGTCTCAAAGAATTCTATAAAATGATTAGTAGATAAAATTTAATTCATCGACTAACAACGCGATATATTTCTGGCGCTAGTCGAAATATAACTGCATTACTATTTACACTTCTATGGAGTGATGAAATATTAGATTAACAATGTTTACCAAACATTTCATTTCTCTGCTGCTCAATAGTTGTCGTAAGTAACTCAATCTTTGAATCAACTCTCGAATTTCATCAGCTGATGTCTTGTGAATAAAATTTCCGATTTTTCTTTCAGTTTGTTTATCAGAGCTGACTATTGCACCTAGTAGCGACATTGAGGTAAATGAAGGCGAACCCTTAGAAATAACCTGCACAGCTTCAGAAGAAGTCGATTTCTTCTACCCGAAAAATATTCCAGACTTGGTAAGTTGGATACTAATTTATTGAAAAAACCACACTGTATTTTTGCTCTCCTGAGCGACAGTTGACAGGAACTAGGCTCAATGACAGCTGACAAACCTACAAAGCCTATTTTTTCATAGGCTGCCACATCATCAGTATCAATTGTTAATGAACCAGAAAATGGAACGTCAAAGTTTATATTTAAAAGGTCTAAAACAGTTTTTGGAGACAGTGGATGGTACGGATGTATCCAGGCAAGTAAAAACCAACCGAAGCTTGATCTTGGAACTATTTACGTTACGCCAGACAACTTTGAGAAATCAGATGTAAAATGGGTCTACGTTTTCGTAAAATGTAATTGCATAAAAATTTTTTACAATGATTTTTACTATCGGTATGATGGAAAACAATCCTTGAATTTCAGCTATCGAACACTTATTGGTTGATATTCCGTTCCTGAATCAGAATGCTGATGGTAAGTATTACTTGTTCGAAGAAGAAAGTGATGATGTTCTTCTGCCTTGTCGACCGACTTCTGAAGACTACAACGTCAAATTTTACTCTTTTGATGATAATAAGGTAAGGCATGCTCTATATATTGATAATCGTGTGCATAAATCGACAACATCGTCAATTTTCGTCCACACAGCTCATTGATTCAGAGTACGATCCAAAAAGAGGAATCATCATCAGAAATATTCAAAAAGACAGTCCTTTGAACTACTACTGTCTTGCTTTAGGAAACAACGGCGTGATGAGAGAGAAAAAAGAGTTCATTATTAAGATCACAGGTATCAGTTTTCTTGAAGGTCATTTAGCTGAATTTGAGCTGCGGCTTATCTTATTCTGTCACAGATGAAACTCCGGCTGATAAAGTACCGAAATTTTCCACCAAAGGACTCACTCATATGGAAATAGGCCAGAAGTTCAGCGTAGAATGCTTAGTGAGATTCTGGAATCACAATAATTACTTTCTAGATTGGTCGATTCCTGGATCGGTAATGTATTTTACAAGACCTCTAATTTCCTTAGTAAGAATTTTTGAAGAATGGTTTCTAATTCTTAGACCAGCCGGACAAGCAAGAACTTGACTACCATCCAAAATTATAGTTTTCAAGACAGCATTTTGGACAACCGACTAGTATCCCTGGAATTGACGATTGAAAATGTGACCTCTGAAGATTTCGGCGAGTATCAGTGCAGGCTCTATGAATACGCTTCTGTAGTTACAGGAAGAATAAATTTGGAACCACATGGTATGTATCAAAAACCGTATTCAACAAAAAATATCCTAACAACACTATTCATTTTATACCAGAACGAAAACACCTAGATCTATCACTGCAAAATCCTAGAAATGATTATCCAATCAAAAGTGGGAAGTCATACACTTGGCAAGTGAATGTTGACGCGTACCCCATTCCCGAATTGCATTGGTAAGCTATTAGATGTCTATGAAAACTTGAAATTACTTGCTTCACAATGATAACAACTAAATTCTTCCAGGTTTGATCCACTTGGAAAAGAAATAGTAACATCATGGCATTTTTACGAATATAACGTCAACGGCGAATGTTTTTCGGTATATCTAACGAAAAGCTTCTTCACTGCAGATGACTCGGGGATTTATACTGTCTTTGCCAACAATTCAGAAATGAAGACGATTTCTCTGAACGTTGTGGTGTACAGTATGTTGATATCAAACCTGATTATTTTAACTGAAAAGTAATGAATGTATTTCATCAGCACTACCGAAAATCATCGGAGAAGAACAGAAGCAGACAACATATTCCACTAATGACGTCGCAACATTCCAGTGACGAGCCATGGGTGACCCCAAACCAGATATTACATGGGAGTATTTGGATGAGTATCGAATTGTTGTCGAAAACGGATCCAATTTTTTCGAGGTAATTGTTTTCGATCATCATACTGGGGAAGCAGTTAGATGGTCAGATTATTTTTAAAAACAAAACACTTACTAATGAAGTTCATCATATATGTTAAAGAATGTTGAATCACAGTCCACATTTAATGAAGTGAGATCAAGTGCGAAGACAAGAATCTCAAGGTCTGGTTATGTATCATGCGAAGCACGGAATAAGTATGGCAAGGATAGTAAACTAGTAAAGATTGATATCAAAGGTAGGTATTCATCATTTTTTGAATTAATAGTTCAATAATAAATAATTTTTGATGCTCTGACTTCGTTAAGATCCAATCATCAGAGCCAATAATTCTGACAAACAACCTCCAACCAATGTTTCAATCAACCTTAATATTAATAACATCGGAAAGCCAGAGACCAGCAGCGAAAGTATTTACTGTAGTTTTGTAAATTGATTGATTAAAAAGGTTTGTCTGATGTCAACTAATGGATCAACTTGATTTGTTGAGTTCTAGCTTGCGAGTTTCAAAATCCTGATGGTGAACTTGTTGCTCCTGATGTTGAGCCAAAGGAGACGACTATCAAGCCTGTGAATTTGAATGACTGTCAGCCAAAGACACGCGTCAAAGGTATGTAAGATTTATTTCAGCTGATCTTCGATTAGAAAATTTCGCAACGTCTTGTTTATTGAAATTCAGGATCCAAGATTGGAAAGGGTGACGATAATATGACTAGTACTGAACCAACGAAGCCTACCAATGAGCCAGATGATGTTGATTCATCCAGTTTAGGCACAGTCAGCCGAGAAATGATCATAAATGAAGGAATTACTATCACAATGCAATGCAGTGCATCAATCGACAGATTCCCTGATGATATAAAATGGTACAAGTCTACCAACCTCCTTGCAACTGGTGGTAAGTTTGCTTTTGTTGTTCAGCAGCCAATTCATGGATAATCCAATGACGAAATCATCAATTTTAGGGAGAGTTATGATAAAAGAAACCAAAGAAGCGCCTTTGCATTCGTCGCATCTGACCATAGCAGACATCAAAAGATGGGATGAAGGTGATTACACTTGCGAAGGAACGGCGAAGAACGGTTCTACTGTTAAAAATTATTATCAGGTGTATGTTAATGGTAGGTATCGAGCTTTTGCATCATCCAATCTTTGCTTATAGGTTGATATTAAAATTAATCATTTGTTTCAGCCTCTGCTGTGTTTTCAGCGTCGGTAATCTTGCAGTTGTCTATAATTCTGCTGTTATTTGCTTGATAAAGTCCTGAGAGATCGATATTATAAAAATATGACACAAATTCTTTTCCAAATAATTTAGATTAATGTTAAAAATATTTTTAATAATTAATTAAATGATAGGTTCGCCTGGAAGAAATCGATTTTTATTCTAACTAAAAATTAATAAAAAAAAAAAAAAAAAATGAAGTGCGTACGTAAATACAATTTTCAACTTAAATTTATATTTTCAGCGGAAATTTGAACAATAAAAAATATAAAAATGTTTTTTTCAACCGATAAACCAAAATTAGAAATCAAGGTCAGTCAACTCCGAGGGATATGAATTATTTATAGAATAAATAGAAGTTTTTTTTTTTTTTTGTGAAAACCATAAATGTGAACTATAAATAAATGAAATTTTGGTTTTTTAAATAATAACTTTTGTTAAATTGCACCGTACTTTTCCAACTATTGACTTTTTTAAACATATAAGCTCATCCCGGCGATACACTCATCAACAGCTTTCATTTGAGTACCCACATGCATTTTTATATATTTTTCATATATACATATATATAATATATATAAATATATGAAAAATTGATGTAGGTATTCAATTAAAAGGTCTCGATAAGGGTAATATGGGGGTGAGTTTATATTAACTTTTCGAACTTATTAAAAATCTGAAAAAATAATATAACAAAATTTTTAAAATCGTAAACTACAATTGTTACAGTTCTAATTGAATCTACTGATAAGAGTTATGAGTGCTTGAGCAATACCTATCGGAATTACCCATGCTTCCTTGTAATAACGATCCATTATCACAATTAACTAATACAATGATCTAAAACTAAATACAATAAAATTTATAATCAGTATGAGTCATTTCCGAGAACAGATATTACTTACCAAAAAAAATTCCGTTTAAAAACTAACATAACAGCCTAATTGTGCGTGTTATAACATTATATAAATATTCTTGATGTAACATCAAACTTGACGACGAATCGCACTTCCGTCAAAGGATTGGAAATTAAAGAACGAAAATGCTTAACAAGCATTTCATTCTTCTGCTGATGAATCTTTGTCGTAAGTAAATTATTTATCCAATATTTGAAAACTACAGTGTAGATAATAATTTTTATTTTTTTTTCCAGTCTGTTTATCAGAGCTGACTATCGCACCAACTGGCCAAATTGTAATAAATCAGGGCGATCTGTTAGAAATAACTTGCACAGCTTCGGAAGACGTTGATTTTTTCTATCCAAAACATGTTTCAGACTGGGTAAGTTGGATACTTTAATCCATTCAAAATATCACATTTGAATACAGTTCAGGGTGATAAAGTCCAGCATGTTCTGGTTCAAATTTGGATTCCATCAGCCATAGAATTTACCTTATCCGTTAATGAAGGCTTATTAAAGTAGACGAATGAATTTTCTTTAGTTGGACACGTCACCATCATCAATCACCAACGAAACTGTAAATGAAGGGTCAAAATTCATATTCAGAAGGCCGAAAGCAGTTTTTAAAGACACTGGATATTACGGATGTGTTGAGGCCAGCAAAAATAAGCGAAAGCTGAATCTCCTAGACGTTTACGTAACGCCAGAAACTTACGATGAAATAGATATCAAGTGGACTTACGTCTATGTAAAATGTAATTTGAAGAAACATTTTTGGATTAGTATAAAACTCTGTGAACGTTCATCATAATTAGACTGGCTTAATAAAATTATTGATACATTTGCCCATTTTCAGCTGATATCCATCTATTGACCGTCAATGATTATGTCCTATCAGTCGGGAGTTCGTTAGGTAACGACTTAGTCATACCTTGCCGACCAACTTCTCCAGAATATGAGGTCACTCTATCTGCTTCACTGAGCGTAAGTAACAATAAAAAAAAATTAATTTTTTGGGAATCAAAGAACAGTTTGTTTACCATATTTTGACTTTTTTTTTCAGGACACTTCTACAGTTTTGCCTGTAGGTAAAAAATTGTCCTATGATCCAAAAATAGGTTTCACTATTCACGATGTCAAAAAATCTGACGAAAAACACTATTACTGTAAAGTCCAAAATCCTCATAAAGAGTTTATAATAGTAGAAGCAACTGTTTCACGTAATTTGCAAATCTTTCATCAATTTTTTGAACCGATTGACATCAAATTTTAACCTGGGGACATTTATGTTTCCTGTAGGTCCTTCTCAAAAATTGGCACTAGGTATATACACCGACACTTTGCAGCAACTTGCCCTAGGTGAAAAATTTTCAATGAATTGTTCTATAACACGTTTTGAGACCTTCACATATGACGTCCTCCATTGGACAACTCCACGGAAGGTATTAGGTTAATCCAATAGTTATTCATTTTTCTTGTAAATAACTGATCAGCATTTACCACATCCAGACTCAACCAATCGTGAAATTAATGAAAGAGTTGAATTCTGAAGGAGCTAATATTTACATCAGTGAATTGACGATCGAAAATGTAACAAGTAATGACCTGGGTGAATACAAGTGTAATTTCTACGGACTTGGTCCCATCCAAACCGTCAAGACGAATCTTCAATTACACGGTAAGCTTGTCGATGCTTAGGAAAATCTGGTGCTATTTTTGGTGAATATTTATTGACTCGTTTGATTTTAGCTAAGAATTATTTAAACGTATCTAAGGAATACATAGAAGCTCTCAACGGAATAATGATAGAAAATGGCCAACCACTTGATGCTTGGATACGCGTTTTTGCTTACCCAATTCCAACTATTAAATGGTAACGCATTATTTTTTTAAGGTATTTTGGAAGGATATGATTCTTTTTTTGTACAGGATTGATCCCAAAGGAAATGAAATTTTAAATAATTGGACGCCGCAGTACTACGATGTAAACAGTGAAAAATTTTTTATCAGATTACGAAAGCGTGAATTTACTTTAGAGGACGAAGGAAATTATACATTAATAGTAACTAATTCTGCGAGCAATGATACTTTTACTTTCTTCATCGGTATCTCAGGTATGCCGCTAAATTTAAATCTTTCTGAATAACAATTTTCTTCAAAGTTGGACAAAAATGAATCACGTTTAGAAAATTTTTGATTTTTAGTCAAACTGCAGATACTTGAGACAGATATTATACCACTTGTCGAGGTTTCAAAAGGTGATGAAGTGAGTGCTGAATGTAAAGTTATAGGGAAACCACTTCCACTTATATCGTGGGAATATACAAATCATTTCACTAATTTGACCGAAAGTTCACCAAATAATTTTTCATCCAAGGTTTGTCAGATTTAAAAAAAGTAAAAAAAGTTGCAAATTAATATTTACTCAAAGAAATTTAACAGATGACATCAAAAAGTAATGGAGTTAACAAAACTAAGTCGACACTCGAGCTTAAAGCGGAAAGAACCGGAAAACTTGTCTGTAAAGCGTGCAATGAAGCTGGCTGCGTATCTTCCGTTGCCAAAATTATCAACGTACCAGGTAACAACTGACAGCAGATTAAAAAAATGGTGCAATGCAAAATAAAACATTGTGTTCTTCTTTAGTGTCTATGGACTTGGAGCCCGAAGCACCAACAACCTTCAGAAACATTTCGTTAACTGTAGGAGAACCACTCACTATAGACTGTAAGAGCTCTAAAAAGATAACATTTTTCTACCCCGAGTTTGAGAAAAAAGTGAGTATTTACAAAATTGATTCTGGTGCAAGACTCGATGGTACTTTTTGGTACTAAAGATCATAACCTTGAACATCATACAGAAGGTGACGTCGCAAGCAAGTATAAGGACCTCGGTAACAGACAATGGGCACACTGGAAGATTTGAACGTAGGCAGACAACCTACGGAGCCAGTGGGTGGTACGGATGTGCGAATCTGCCCGAGAAATACAAAATGCCAATCGAGAGTTACTTGCCATTTACACCGGATATCTACGCTGATTCAGACGTCCAGTGGATCTACGTCTTCGTCAAGTGTAATGTCACAGAAACTTTTTATAATTTGTTAAAAAGCATGTTTTTGCTGTAAATTAAACTTCGATGTCTATCTTAGCGGTCTATTACTTGTTCGTTGACTCTCCGTACTTTTACCAAGACAATGAAGGTAAATATTACGTCGATGGAGAAGTGGGTAAGGATGTTCTTCTGCCTTGCCGACCATCTTCACCAGACTATGAAGTAAAACTGTATTCCGGTGACACAGTAAGTTGAACGGCGAGCACATTACATATTTCTGGTCATACAAACTAAAAATATGAATGCTCATCCCACATTTTCAAACATCGTTTTCTTTCAGAGGATAGACGCAGAATTCGACCCTAAAAAAGGAATGACGATAAAAAATCTGAAAGCTAACAGTCCGGTAGATTACTCTTGTGGCATTTTGCTGGATGACGGGTCGGTGACAGCAATGGATTTCAAAATCGTGATACCTGGTAATAATTTTTACACCAATAAGATTCAATTTACAATTGTATCTTGTTGGCTTTCGTTTATTATTGTCACCTAATTTCCGTTTTTTTTTTCTAGATCAACCAAACTTATTCGAAAAGCCAAACATTACCACAAAGTCCCCTACTCACATGGAAATTGGTAAAACTTTCAAAATGGATTGCTCAGTTTCTCTCAGTTATTACAACAACTTATTCCTAACTTGGGTGACTCCTCAAACGGTAAAATCACTGACATAATTGATGAGATTCCAACAAATTCGATAAAAAAAGACTCAACCGTTTCGTATTCAATGATTTATCTTTTCAGGCTAATCATAAGTCCCGAAACTTCAATGTGATTTCAAGTGACAGTCAAGATGTGGATTCAGGAATTCGATATGTGTCCTATCAATTGACGATCGAAAATGTGACTGCTGAAGATTTCGGCGACTACGAATGCCGCTATTTCAAATATGCGTCCATCGAAACAGCTAAAGTCACTTTGACACCCCATGGTAAGTCATTGAAGGTAGTTTTAAGTAAGATAATTCATTAATACTATTCATTCTAAATCAGAACGGAAGCATCTGGAATTATCAATGTCAGTTCCCAATGGCAAATTGTCTGTAGGTGGAAAAGGAAAATCCATTATACAAGTTGATGTTGAAGCATATCCCCTTCCGGAACTTCACTGGTAACTTATCTAATCTAATCGAAACAATTCCGAAGGATCTTTCAAATTGTAACAATAAATTTTCATAGGTACAATCCAGAGGGAAAAGAATTGCCAATTCCGTCCAAATTCAAAAATTTTGAGGTCAATGGTGAAAAGTTCACTGTGGATCTATCAGAGCACAAATTGACATTGGATGACATGGGCTTGTTGACTTTCACGGCTAATAACTTAGCAGGAACTAAAAACATCACATTTGATGTTGTTGTCTACTGTAAGTGTCAATAATAAACTTCACTGTTGGTTAGTGCATTCAGTGATCTTAATATTCTCCGTAGCACCACCAAAAACCACGGGACTCAAAAAACAATCGAGTTACTCGTTAAATGAAGAAGCAAAGTTCCACTGTCGAGCTAGAGGGAATCCTGTTCCAATTATTACATGGAAGTATTTGGATAAATACCAAAACGTGGTACCAACTGAATTTAATCAGGTAACTGGTGCAATCATTAGAAAATAATCTACTAAATAGGAATTAAAATCATTTCGCTTGCTTATAGATTACTGAGACAGGACCCAAGATCGGTGAAGTGTCATCTACTGTAAATGTGACTATCAATAACGATGGTTCTATTCTTTGCACAGCAAATAATGATCTCGGCGAAGATATTCTCAAAGAAAATATTGTTATCAAACGTATGTTTTCTTGTATCTTTTTTAAAAAAGATAAAATTTTATTAAACACTATTTTGTTTCTGTTTCAGAGCTTATTACTGGCTCTGTGGACTCTGATTTCGATGAGACCTTTGGAGAAGATCCACGACTCCCGCAAATAGGCACTGAAGGTACGTATTCAATTGATTTCAATATAGCAATCACCAATTGCTAAATGGAGAGTAATTCAAAATTTTTTATCAAGATTCAGATTCTGGATCGAAGAATCCTGATGTGAAAGATCTTGCATCTGGTATTGAATCAAAGACGCCCACTATCGAGCTAAGTAGCATTGATCCGTACAAGTTAGGCACAGTGAACCGAAAAATAATTACAACTAAAGGTAGTACTATTACGATGCAATGCAGTGCATCAACTGACAAGTTCCCTGATGATATCAAATGGTTCAACGGTACCAATCTCTTGGAAACTGATGGTAAGTTCACTTTGGATTCTCAAACACCAATTGATCAACAACCTAACCAGCAAATTGTTAATTTTAGAAAGAGTTACGATAAGTGAAACCGCAGCATTGCAATCGCATTCGTCGCAACTAACCATAGCAGGCGTCACGCAATGGGACGAAGGTGTCTACAGTTGCGAGGGAACGATGGATGATGGTTATTCTGGAAATCTCTATCACTTGCAGGTTAATGGTAGGTATCAAACTTCTGCTTGCGTTAGAAAGTTAGAATGTGTTGATCATAAATTTTTTTTTGTTTTAGCTTCTGCTGTGATTTCAGTTTCGGTTATCTTGCAGTTATCGATAATACTCCTATCATATTTTATGTAATTGATGTAATTACTTTCTATTTTAGTCTTTTATTCAAGTCATTTTTATTTTTTCAAAATATAATTTATTAAAGACTCAATCATAAGAATATATTGTAATGCATTTGAAACTCGACAAAAAAAATTTTTACTACTTTTTTTTTAATTTTGTCAGAAATATCTGAAACGATCTTGTAACTCCTGCAAGATTTTATAGTAGTATTAAGAAGCAATCAATTCTCTGACTAAAGAATTACCATTACAGATTCGCTGTAGAGTATTTGCCGACAACGCTAGATGGCGACGTCTGCTTCTTTTTATTATTTGTACGGCGTTGTAACATTGTCAATCTATTTTCCGGAAAAATATATATAAATAATACAATTAAAAAAATGCCTTTAATCAATTTTTATTTTTTTTAATTCGAGAAAATTATTAAAGGATAATAAATTAATTCTTAAATTACATCAAAAAAATTTTTCTTCCGATAGAGAAGACCTTTCAATCCCTACCATAGCTTCGTTTCTAGATCTTAGTTTTTTTCGGAAAGTAATAGAGGGTTGATTATAAATACAAAAAATTACAATTATTATATTTTAATTCCGGACTAAACTTTAATATCTTCACTTTTATAATTTTGCATTTCAAAATTTACGATGTTATGATAAGTTTTGATTTTTTTTTTGATATTTTATACAATATTTTTGCTACTCCAAAAATAAAATTTAGAAATTTTGCAATAAAAAATTAATTCATTTAAATACTTAAACAATATTATTTCTTAGCTGAGAAAATAATAATTTTTCTTACACTAAATTTTTCTAGATTTGAAAAAAAAAATTTTTGATGAAAATTTGAATAATTATCGATCTAAAATTTTTATTTTTTTTTTCAAATCAAGGAAATTACTGTGAGAAAAATTTTTATTTCTTCAGTTAAAAAATAAGATTGTTAAAAATTTTTTACGAATTAATTTTTTAAAAAGTAAATAATAATAATTTTTTCTAAGCATAAAAAATTATCACTTACATATTTTTGAATTTCTGATTAATAATATATTTTTTTTTTCATGGGATTAATTACCAATAGAATTTTGAAAGAGTTAACTAAAGGATAATAATTTGAATAATAGAGTATTATTTGTCACGATTAGTCGATCTTGGATAAAGCACAAGGCGATATTAAGTAAAATTACTCTCAACCCCTTTAGACCTTAAATCTTCTCGTGCGCATATTTAACACTGCTTAGTTATAGAACAGAGAAAGTTAACTATGGGGCATAGTGTGAGGCGCATATACGAGTATACAGATATATATATATATATATATATACCGATGAAGGAGCAGAACGCAAGAGGAGAAGGAGGAAGGAGTACTGGGGTTACTTCAAAACTTTTCATTAATTTCCACAGATTCGAATTATTGTCGGTTGTTATACGGACAATTTCAAAATGACAAAGACTCTTACTCCAGAGATTTACTTCGTGTTAGTTCGTACAGGTTCACCGTCTCCTTCCATGTGTAGTTTTGCTGCCACGCTAACACTAATGCACTAATAGGTGTAGTGTCAGTGGTGTGTAGTTGATGGTTAAATATATAAGATTGACGTCAAGGGGCTTGCTGGTGACACTAGAGAGCTTAGATTTGACGACTCGGAGAAGTTATGAATTTACATTTATTGTTAAGTATTGAATTTTTTATAGTTTTTTTTTTTTTTTATTTCAAAAAAAGTTTCGAATTTGTAATATTAATTTTTTTAAAAAGTATATTATAATTTTCTGCATTAAAATTTTACAATAATTTACCTAGAATGTAAAAATAATTTTTTTAACAAATTTATTCCAAAAAATTATTTTTACAAAATTATATTTTTTATTTTTAATAATTTTTAGAAGTCAATTTTTTTTATAATTTTGCTAAATTAAATTGTAAAATTAATAATGTAAATTATTGCTTATAAATAGTGAATTAGTATGTAATAAAAATATATTAAATTGCATGTTGCAAAAAAAAAAAAATCAGAAAAATGTTTGACCCTAAAGGCCATCCCTGAAACTTTTCTCTAATTCTAAATCCAAGCGCTTAAAATTGCACTTAAAACGTTTTTGAAATTTAGTTTTAAAAATGACCACTAGGTGGCGCCGAGTCGCTTTTTCTTCTCGCTTGCATAAACTTTAAACCAAGTTATTATATTCCCTTGAATTTTTTTTCTACACTAGCTATGTTTTGTGCGTCTAATAAATTTCAAATAATTTCATACGAATAAATTAATAAATTTTTATTTACGATTCTAACTTTGTTGTCTAAAAAATTTCGATACTTTTTTATGCATCCAATATTTTTTTGTAATTTTGTCTGATTTTTTCTAAGAGTCAAAAATTTCTCTTCATCACTTCTGCTTTGTCTATCACAAAATACATTTCCATCATTAGTCCGGTTTTTTTCTTCAGACTGTTAATACTGTTTTAAAATTAATTTAAAATTGAAAACTGATTCTGAAACTGAAAAAAACTTATTGGAGAATTTTATAACATCCTTAATTTTCGGTTCAACACTTTGAATTGCAGTGAGACCTTTTTTGCACCTAAATTATTCTTAGATTTATCTCTTGCACGAAAACCATTAATTTCTCAAAGATCATGAGCTTATTTTATTTTTGCATTTTCAATTTTAGTTATCTCTAAATTACATATATCATTTAAATTTAGTTACCTGTAATTTTTCTTTAAAACTGCTTTGTTTTTTGGAGATTATTTTATATACTTCACACAAATAATTAACATATTTAAGGAAATTCTGTAAATTGTCATGAATTACTTATTATTCAGGTAAAACAATTTTCAATTATTATTATCAATAGTAGTTTGTTTTCACGAACTTGGCTTCTACTTGCTAAATTAATCTGTTGAAATAAAACAAATTTTTAATATAACTGAAAAGGTTTTCTTTTGATTTATTGATCTGGAAAATTTAAAACTTTTGTTTAATTTTAATGTAGAGCAAATTCAAAGATCCTTTAATATGTGTCTTAAAATTAAAAAAATTATTTTTTGTCGCAGCTTACCATACACACAGTAGAATATTTATTATTTAAATATTATAATAAATTTTATGGGATTCGTATTTTAAAAAAACTAGACGTAGTTTATTGAGATTAATTTTATAAATTACTAATTGTATCAAATTTTGTTGAAATCAATTATTTGTTGAAAATTATATAAAAAAAAATGTAATTAGATCAAGCCAATACGGAAAAAAATTTTAATTGTCAAATAAGGAAAATGTCCTAATTATTGACACTATTTAAAAAAAAAAAAAAAAAAAATATATTTTTTGTCGCAGCTTACCATACACACAGTAGAATATTTATTATTTAAATATTATAATAAATTTTATGGGATTCGTATTTTAAAAAAACTAGACGTAGTTTATTGAGATTAATTTTATAAATTACTAATTGTATCAAATTTTGTTGAAATCAATTATTTGTTGAAAATTATATAAAAAAAAATGTAATTAGATCAAGCCAATACGGAAAAAAATTTTAATTGTCAAATAAGGAAAATGTTCTAATTATTGACACTATTTAAAAAAAAAAAGATTATATTATTAAATGACGAATTTAATTTAAACTCGGCAATTAATAAAAAAATTTTATTTTTTTTTTTTTTTAATAGTTAACATTTAATATTTTGAACTGACAGTAATTTTCTTAAATTTTTTAATTGATTAAAATTTATATAATGATTATTTTTATTACAGATGATTAAATATATTTAAAAATAATTGAGGGTGTCAATATTTAGACCCTGATCAATAATTAGGGCTTTTATAACAAAAAGTAATTTTTTTTCTGTGCCAAAACCGGCTTTTTTGTTGATACTGTTACTACGCAGGAAATAAATAAATAAATAAATAAAGAATCATCAATAAAGCACTAAAATTGAAACCATTTCTAATCACTCTCTCAGATCTGCCCAGAAATTACTCAGCTCCCAATAAAAAAATTTATCTCTCGATTTCATACATCATACTTCCATTACCGAGCTAATAATCTTAAATCATAAATAACGATGAGACTCATTACCCCATTTAGCGATTACTCTAACATTTATATTTTTTTTTTTCATATTTCCTCCATAATGACTAATAATCCCGTTATCTCATTTCATTGATCATCAATAATATCTCTAACTTCAATAACCTCACAAGGGATGAAAAAATCTAATGGAGGGTTCGTTATATGATAACCAAAAGTATACGCCAATATACTAATACTAAAGACATTAAGTGTGTGTATAGACAACCTATTTTCATTTCTCGGTCACCCTAGTGTAGTCCCTGGCAGCAATAGTGCTGGCATTCTCTTTCAGAAATTCGCGTCGCTGGGGTGAGAGCGACAGCAAGAGGAGAGACAAGATGAGAAGAGAAGAAGGGGTGGGGGGGGCTCTGATACAAGGATGAAAACGACAACGACTAGGCTGGCTCGATTTGGACCATCGGATTTTATTGGCAATATGCTATAATTCCTGACATTAGACGCCGCTGACGCTTTTTTGGACTCATTACCTCGGGCTACTTGTCCCTTACGTGATCTTGTCTTTTTTGTGTTCTGGGGAGGGTAAACAGGATATAAGAGAAAGTGATAGGGGGAACAAGACGACGACCCTGATCTTGATAAGAAATTATGGATAGAAGGTTATGGCTGGGGGATACTCATATTTTCTATCTTGTTTGTTGGATAAATAAAACTCTAGTTTTCGTCATAATCAATTTTGGTAATTTTTTAAAGAATTTGATCACTTTTGTTCTAAATAGATGATTACTAGCGATTTGCAGTCACTGTGTGACTGCTGAGATTTACAATTTATAAATAAGAAAACTTTTGCTTGTTGATTTTTTGTTATTTATGAAAGAAAATTATACGGAAAATTACGATGAAAACATCGTAATTTTTAGTATAGGAAATTGTAGTGCCGGTCCAATCCTTACGTAAATCAATCTCAAGATGACCTTGCTCATAAAATTTTTCAATACTTTTTCTTTGACACTATTGATACATTTTACTTTTAACTTTCAACTCTACAATAAAATTTTGCTTTATTAAATAATGATTTTTATTAAATTGCACTGCACTTTTTTAACTATTGACGTTTTTGAAAATATAAGCTCATCCCGATGTTGCACTCATTAAAAGTTTTCATTTGAGTACCCACATGCATTTTGATATATTTTTCATGTATACATATATGTAATATATATAAATATATGAAAAATTAATGTGGGGACTCAAATGAAAGGTCTTGATGAGTGTAACATCGGGATGAGCTTGTACCTTCAAAAATGTCAATAGTTCTCAAGATACAAGGTCATTTTTTAATAATGTATATACACGGAAAGAAAATTATACGAAAAATTACGATGAAAACATCGTAATTTTTAGTATAGGAAATTGTAGTGCCGGTCCAATCCTTACGTAAATCAATCTCAAGATGACCTTGCTCATCAAATTTTTCAATACTTTTTCTTTGACACTATTGATACATTTTACTTTTAACTTTCAACTCTACAATAAAATTTTGCTTTATTAAATAATGATTTTTATTAAATTGCACTGCACTTTTTTAACTATTGACGTTTTTGAAAATATAAGCTCATCCCGATGTTACACTCATTAAAAGCTTTCATTTGAGTACCCACATGCATTTTGATATATTTTTCATGTATACATATATGTAATATATATAAATATATGAAAAATTAATGTGGGGACTCAAATGAAAGGTCTTGATGAGTGTAACATCGGGATGAGCTTGTACCTTCAAAAATGTCAATAGTTCTCAAGATACAAGGTCATTTTTTAATAATGTATATACACGGAAAGAAAATTATACGAAAAATTACGATGAAAACATCGTAATTTTTAGTATAGGACATTGTAGTGCCGGACCAGAACTCAAACATCATAATTTATACGATGCAACATCGTAAATTTTTTTCAAAGAATTGTACTGTTCAACCTTACGCACCACTACAAGAAAAATTACGATGTTGCTATAATAATATTTTTTCGATCACTCAAATTAAAAAGAAGTTTAGGTCACCGAAAAAATAATTCTGAACCACCGAGGAATCGAACCCGGTCTCTCTCCGTCTCAAGCCCAAGGCTTATCCTCTTACGCTATCTGAGGAAATATCCAAATATTCTGTTCAGTCAGACAATAAGACCCTCCATACAGTAGTTGGTCATCTTTCGGTGGTGGCGTCGCAAATTACTGGACTCTGTCTCTCTTTTATTAAAACATATAGTATGCGTCCTTATTCACTTGCTCTTACGGAAAAAAAATTTACTAAATAACATCGTAATTTTTAATAATTCAAACATCGCAAAAATTCATGAGTAAATAATAATTTTTGAAATATAAAATCATAGAAGTTAAGATATTGAAAGACTAGTCCTGGATTACGATGTTACTATTGTAATTTTTCATATGATTTTTTTTTTCCGTGTAGGCTATCATGTAAGGTAACCAAACCCCTTCAACAAACATATCAACGTATTAATGTTTGCATACTGACGTGCAATTTCACAAGAATCAAAGGATTTGAGACTAGAAAAAATTGTTAAAAAAAAAAAAAACCTGGTGAGAAATATAGAAAAGCTAGGTCCTAAATGAATTTTAAAATAATAAAAACAATTATTAAATTGATTGCTATAAAAGTAAATTAATTAAATTATATAAGTAAAAACAATGATTAAGGTGTCCTATAAGAAAAAAATGACCATATCGATTTGAAATACGGTTAAAAAATTCAAATGTCTATGATCAAATACTATTTATGATCTTATAATATATTATTGAAGATGATTAGTGTTAATATAAATTATTAGACCACCAGCAAGTCGGCAAACGGCAAAGTGCGAAAAAGAGCTATGTTGTGAATTTAGAAAAAGTGAATTCAAAAGCATAATCAACGTTTGTACCGGCAATATTCATAGACATATACATACTTGTACACATAGTCGAGTTATGTCAAAAAGTAAGTGGTTATAGAGGGGAACGGAACGCGTGCGATGAGGCGATATAAGTCGGCTCAAAGATCAAAGTTTTAAATACACAAGTGTAGTGGGGTGTGCGTTAAAGAGCCGCGGAGTTTGTCGATACAAGGAGTCGATTGTTGGATAAAAGAGACCGCCTATACGCTAATACTCCAAGTGTGTGTAATACTACTAAAACAACATTGCTAGAAGATTTCAGATCTTGGATTCATTAATGCGTTAAGCGGTTCAAAGACAACCAAATCGTTGTTTCCAATAGCTTTCGATCGGATTGCTGTACTCGCATCGTTAATTACTTACCATTTTGCACTCAGTCAATTTCGTGCTTTAGAAAAAATTTTTAGAATTGAAAATTGTATCAAATAAATAATATTTTTTTTTATTTTGCAATTTTACTTGCGGAGATTGTTAGATTTCGAAATGATCATTCAAGCGTAATATTAAAATTTTTAAAAGATAAATAATGCCTCGAATTTATTAATACAAATAAATAACCATAGACTAACTGAAAAGTATTATTTTTAAAATTGGAAAACAGTGGAATAGAATTAAAATTCATGTAATATAATTAGAATTGTCTTGTAACATTACATTACACTGTGTAATTTCACAATGAAAATTGTAAAAATAAAAAAAAGCTTTTTAAATTTTTATGAGATTATTGTAATGTAAATTACAAATTTTTTTTATGATTTTATATACAATTATGCCGAATCAGATCACAAATAATGTTTGTAAAATTAAAAAAAGGCCATTCGGCAGCCGAAATGGAAGTAGATTCCATGATGAACAAATAAAATACTACTAGGGTTACATACAAAAAAAATTAGAAAAACGGTTCACCCTAAAGGCCATCCCTGCAACTTCCCGCTCATTTTGTACTTAACCGCTTCAAACTACACATTACGTTTTTGAGCTCTTTGAGCTCAAAAATATTGTTTTTGTGTCAATTTGAGCTCTTCGAGCTCAAAACTCTAATAGCAGTTTAAAGACACAATTTTTTGAATTTTCAAGCGGCAATAACTTTTGAATGAATGAACCGATTATCAGGTGATTGGCGGCAATCGACGCAGTTTTTTGAACTCTATAAAAAAAGAAGCTGTTTTAAGCTTCTGAGCTCTTCGAGCTCAAAAGTCTTATCAAAATTTGATAAAACACGATTTTTAAAATTTTTAAACTGCTATAACTTTTGAATGAATGAACCGATTTTCACGCGCTTGGCGGCAATCGAAGCAGTTTTTGAAGCTCCATGAAAAATTTTTAAGTTTAAATCGATCGAGCCATGAATTTCGAAGTTATTACAAAAAAACACTTTTTTCGATTTTTTTCGACAACGATATCTCACGAACGCATCAACCGATTCTATCGTTTTTGGTGGCGGTCGATGAGGGTTTTCAAGGTTAAGAGCTCATTAGATTTTGAGACCGATCGGTTGAGCCAATTCAGAGATATTTGAAAAAAAAATAAAAAAAAAACAACTTTTTTTTCACTTTTTTTTCACTTTTTTTGGATTTTCTCGAAATCTACCAGTCTGAATCGATTCAAATTTTCAGGAAATCTAAGTTTGGGCAAGCTCTTTCGAATGGCGTCAACCGCGATCAAATCGGTCAAGCCGTTCAAAAGTTACAAGAGGTTTACATACACAAACACACAGGAATTTTATTGCTCGATTACTTTAATTTTTATTGTGACATTGGTACTAATTGCTTTCTTTAATAAATTATCGATAAAAATAATTTTTAGTGATTTGGAAGATAATGGTGAGTGCTGTGACCCTTCTTTTGTTGTGTTTAATGATTCTGCACTCTACTCGAGAAGAAAATTGAAGGAATTTTTACGATCTTAACGAACAACAGCTATTTTATTAATTTAAATCCAAAAAAACTTTTAAAAACAAAAAATTCTTTTTTTTTATTTCATTAAAATTACTTCATATTTTTCTTTCTAAAGTAAAGAGCCAATCAATAAAGCGTAGTGAAAAAAAGTAAAGTATAATTTCGGCTGTATCAAAAGTTAAGCACACGAAGTGCATTTGGCCATCAAATAACATCGGCGTCGCCTATAACCGGCTTATGCCCAGTCATAAACTTGGCTTGACCCAATCCCTTTTCTCTCTTTCTTTCTATTTAACTTGTTCTTTACTTGAGCTCTTCCCTACACCACTATCCTCAAACTCTTACTTCTTATACTTTTATATGAAAGCTTCCTCCCTCTCTCTCAGTCTTAAACACACAAACGCAGACTAACGTCTTACATCCCACTATTGTGTTATATAGTAAAGTATAGTATAGTGTACATTTATACAGCTATCTAGAAGCTCACTAACTTGTGATCAGGCGAACGTAACATCCACACGGACGTCGAACTAACGTTGAATCAGAAGTTAAAGCACTTCGGGGAAGCTTAAGCCTCTACGATATCAGTTGATTGGCTAGGTTAACTGCTACTTCATCTCTAAATTAAATTGGAAAAACATCCGATCATTTTTTTTTTTTTTTTTACTTTTAAATTGATTTTTTATTAAATATCTTATCATTATTCCTGTACAAGGAAAATAATTTCTGAGAAAATTTTTGTTACAACTATTGTAAAGCTGGACTATACTTTCATTAGAATTAATTTTCAAATATTTTCTAGATGGTCGCTTAACTCTCGGATAGCTTCACAAGTAGAGCCTTGGGCGCAGACCCAAAAGATCCAGGTTCGAGTCCTGGTTTGGGCCGTCCGAATCATTTTTTTTGTCAAATTTATTTTTAATGACAAATTTAGATCTTAATTGAGGCTAAATTGTTAATGTCTGCAAAATATCGGCTAACAATATTACGAAAAATTAGAGAAAAAAATTTATAGGAAAATTTACGATATTGTAAAGCTGGACTATAGTTTCATTAGTATTAATTGTCAAATATTTTAGAAGAAAATTTACTATTTATTCATGAAATTTTACAACTTACGATTAGAAAAAGTAAGATATTACTATTGTAAAAAGTGAGAGATTAAAATTGTCCAGTGCTGCCTCTGTATCTTTCCAATAGAAGTATAACAAATTTTACAATAGTCGCATTGGAATGTTTTTCAATTAGTGTGAGTGATGGCCGTGCACAGCGCTAGACTCCGAGTTTATCTAAATGTTGAAGGACTTTGGTAGTAGTTTACTTCGAATAGCGTAGAGGGAGAGTCCCCAGGCTGCCAACCAAAGAGTTCTGGGTTCGATTCCTGGATAGGACGAAAAATTTCGATTTCTTTTTCGGTTACTGTAAAAGTAGCAATTAGTCCAACCTTCCTATCTCTCTCTCTCTCCCTAAAACTTCTTTTAAAAAAACCGACTATCAATTTTTACAATAGTTGAATTGTAAAGTTCACAAACACATGTTGTATAATTTACTCTACAGTATTGGACTTTTTGAGTCTCTCGCTGGTCTTGTTTGTTGGATAAAATTTACAATAGTAGATCGTAAAAATTACTAAATGAGAAGTGTAGTCTACTCTTTTATGAAATAAAAATTACGATAGTAAAATAATAAAAATTCCTTCAATTTTCTTTCCGTATAAATTTTTCATGAATAATAAATTTCGATGAATTTTCATATGGATATTTCCACATGGAAAATTTTTTTAAAATTATGCTCACATTGACCATCGAGGGCTTGATTTTATTGCAATACGCCGTAAGAAAATTAACAAAAGAAAATTTTAATGAAGTAAATTTAATTGTTAACATCCGCATGCAAAGTAACCGCATAATTTCCGGGAATTCTCTTTTAGTGTGACAGTTAGGACGTAGTATTACTCAAGATAAAAATGATAAAACTTTGTTACATATATTTTTTGGTTGAAGTAAAAGAATAAAATATTATAATAATAATAAATACATATTGTGAACATATATCTATAGTGCGGACTTTATGTACGTGTAAAAGTGGATCAAAGGAACGCTAAATGTACGAAAAGGACATACGCCTCAAGCATCCACTGAAAATGATTTCCTTTGATAATAATGTAATTTACTTATAATAATAAAATTTTATTTTATTATTTTTCCTTTTTTTCCTTTCTATGTTATTTAATTTCGTTCCAGTTACTCATTATGCATGAGAATTTTTTCTATTTTACTTTACTTATCATTAACAAATTTTTTCACACACTTGAAAGAAATCTATATGTGCTTTTATGAGTTGTTTTTCTTTTTTTTTTTTTTTGGAAGTGGAAGAACCCTCGTGTATCGAAGAAATAAAGATTTGAATCTTGCTATTGTGGTAGACGATATTCAAATGACACAAATTTATCGGAAATAGCCTTTGGCAGGATCTAATACGACATCTATTTCATATTATTTTTTTATGTCACCAATAAAAAACCGGCAATAAAATTTATTTTGTCATTTATTTGAACTAATAAATTACTTCTAATTTTTCTCATTTTTTTAACTTTCGATTATTAATAAAAATATGAAAAAAATTTTTTTTATGATCAAATAATGACAGTGGATGCACTGAGGTTTTCTGACAGCGACGATATTTCGATATGAGCTTAAGGTTTGTGGCGGGAAGGTACAAAACTAAATTATAAAAATGAAAAAAAAAAAATTAGGAAAACGGTTGACCCTGAAGGCCATCCCTGTAATTTCCCTTTCGTAGTTAAGCGCTCAAAATTGCGCTTATTACGTTTTTGAACTCGAAGAGATCAAAAATATAATTTTGATGTAGTTTTGAGCTCTTCGAGCTCAAAATTCTGATAGAAGTTTAATAAAACACTATTTTTTGAATTTTCAAACCGCAATAACTTTTGAATGAATAAACCGATTTTCCCGCGGTTGGCGGCATTCGACGCAGTTTTTCAAATTCTATAATACATTTTTAAACACAAATTGATAAGACCGGAAGTTTCGGTGTATACTTAATTTTTGGACGTATTTCTCGAATGAATTCGAAGATGAGCAGAATCGGTCGATTTGTTCAGAAATGGTAGCCATTTAAAATTAAAAAAATAGTCAAAAGTGAATAATTTTTGATTCAGAAGAGGTAAATAATTTTTAAAAGATACAAATTTAAACTTATTAAATTAGCTTCAATTTTACCTAGTCGTTATTGAGAAAAAAATTATCTACTCCTGAGAAATCTACCTTCCCTTTTGTATATTTTTAAGATTTATCATTAAGGAGTTTATTTTCAAATTTTCCACATATATCTATTTTTATAAAAATAAAAGTCAACGATCTTTATTAGCTAAAATTCATGTTACTTGACATCAAGGAATCAAAAGTACGAGAGAAGCGTCGCTTTCAATTGAATGTGCTCAATTGCAAACGAGAATATCTGAAGTGTTTTTTGTTCTCCGTTATTTTGTTAACCTCTATATCTCCGAATACTAGAATCGGTATTCTCTTATCAATCCTTACGATCAAGCGCAGTCGATCGAAAATCTACATATACATTTATATATATATATAATCCGTAGATGTGTATGAGTTCATTGGATTCAGCGATCGTTTCACGACCGAATACATGGTGAAAAGAGGAAATAGCATATACAACGACTGAAGGGTTTTAGGTGAACATGGGAATTGTGCAGGAAACTCTGAGAGCTCCAACAACTCTCAAGTGGTTGGTATAGAGAGGAAGAGGTGTGATTTTGGCTTTCCAATTACTTCAACCCCGAAGGAATTCACAAGTCCATATTGGCATTCTGTTGATATATTGTTATGATTTTTATTGACAGACATCGATCATTGGTTTAGGTAATCATAAATTATTGCGAGTAATTTTGGTAAATAACCTAATAATGCTATCTATTAGATACCTACTCGTAGATTCTTACTGTAGCAATGTGTATTCCTACAAGAGCACTACTGTAGGGCTACTGGAGCGATCTGTTAGTTGGCTAGAATCGCTAACCAACATTTTTCTTACAGCGCCGTCTTACCAGACAAAACGATTTAAATATTTAATATTTTATATTTAATAACAAAAAATTTTATTATTCTATCGATTCAATCTTTTGTTAATTATTATTGAAAAATTATACGGATAAATAAAAAAGAATAAGTAATTAAAAATTATAAAATAGATTACATATTAAATTAACAAGTTTTTGATAATACTTATTTATTTTTCATGGAGCATTTAAAAAAAAATTGTCACAAGAATTTAAGAATTTTCAAAGTTTTATATATTTTTTGATGGTCAATTTTTTAAGGAATTTTTTCGAGGAGTTTTAGATAATTTGTTGGATCTATAAATTTGCTCCACCACATTTTTCATTAAATTATTCGGATTTGATCCTGTCATTGCACTTATTATTTTCAACTTTATTTAAAAACTACCCAAAATATTAATATCTCTATTGGAAAGAACAAAAAATTAATAAGCCAAAGTTTTTTTTAATCATAATCCATAACTCTCGACAGTCGCATATGAATTACAGGTTGCTAGTAAATAATTA
>JZSA01003018.1:0-11160 GCA_000956155.1 Cotesia vestalis
TAAAATTGTCCTAAAATTATCATAAAAATATCGTAAATTGTCATAAAAGTATCCTAAAGTAATCATAAAATTGTCATAAAAGTATCCTAAAGTAATCATAAAATTGTCATAAAAGTATCCTAAAGTAGTCATAAGTGTCCTAAAATTGTCATAAAAGTATTTTAAAATTATCTTAAAATTGTCATAAAAATACTTTTTACAAAATTTTTTCTCTGAGTAATTGCGACAATATTTTTAAAATCGAAATTTCATTTCGGTTTGGTGTCATAAATTTGTCCTAAAAGTGTCCCAAATTGTGTCACGTTTAGGATCCTAAGCTTATGACTTTTTTAGGACAGTTTTAGGACAATTTTTTTTTTACACGGAAAGCGGACCTAATATTAATAAAATAACAACTACGCCATAAATAAATATTAATAAAAAGATAATTAATATAAAATTAAGTTTTTTTGCCGTTGTCAAACTTCATAAAATTTAAATATGTCATTGTTTGCCTCCTATCCCTCAAAAGTTAAACTTATGGAGTGATAATAACAAAAAATACTGTGTCATTGGGCCGTTTAATGGCGATTTTAACAACGACTTTTTTTTCGAATAAATTTTGTAAGAAGACAACTTTACTGTTCAGAATTAATGTTATGAAATTTTTAAAAATAAAAAAAAATTAATGAATGAAAACTTTTTTTTTACAAAAAATTTATCTCGAAAAAACACTTAATTATTTCAAGGTCAGTAAACACATAATTAGAAAAGAATAATAAGGAAAATAATCAATACTGATAAGCATTACGCCAGCGTATTCTTATCAAGTATTATGAAAAAAAAAAATGGATAAAAACAAACAGCATTAAATTGTTGCAATGACAGAAGCGATCGAGAAAAAAATTAATAAAGTCATCATTAAAACTTACGTGGATAAAAAAAAAATATTATGTAACTGATAAACTAATTGTTTCCGTGTTTATGATGATTATTAATAAATAGGGATCACGGAAACATCCACGATAATTGATGGTTTGCAATGAATTGAGCCTTATGTGATGTGTATATGTATACAGAGGAAAAGAGAGAGGGATAGAGACATTGCAGAAATAAGTATGACAATATATTGCACTTATAAAGTGAGAAGCAAGTGCATTGATTATCATCGTCTCCTTGAATGACCAACACTTTAATAAGGCAATCGCAAAGTTTATCGGAATAGTTCCTCGTTGGCCTAGGCCTAGTGCACTACTGTTCAAATGGAGCGCAGAAGTGTGTCAGGTACTATCATTGTTTGAAAGAAAAAAAATTTTTTTTTTTTTAATGATTTTAATGAAAATTATTCAAGAGTTTCGACTAATTTTTTCGGACTTAAAAACTGAAGTGATTTTTCGGGAAAATTTAAGGACGGTGCGATCGGAAAAAAATTTTTTTTTAATTTTTGAAATAAAAAATTTTATTTTTGATGAAAAAATTTCAAATTTTTGTTGAGTTTTAAAAGCTTAAAAAGTGTTTGAAAATATGTGCGATTTTTTGGCGTTATCAATGACTGAAGCTTTTTCTGGATTTATTAAATTTTTTTCTCACGTAAAAAAAATTATGAATTTAAAAACAATATTTTTACTAAAATCTAGTCTAATATTTTTTTAATTATAAATAAATCTTCAGTAAGAAAAAAAAATAATTTTTTGACTCAATTGCTTTTAATTTAATAGCTTAATAAAAATTAACTTTATCATGATTGAAAAAAATTTTTAAAGTTTTTAAAAAAAGTAAAATTAAATTTTGAAAGTATTAATTGATGTACGGCGGACTCGAACCCGGTCCAATGCTTTGGTAAGCAAGCGCTGGATCGCATAGGCTACTGCGCTCATAAAAAAAATTGTAAATTAAAAATTTAATACCAATTTTTGATAAAATCATCTCCGAATAATTTTATTAGAACAACAGATTAATTTTGTAAGGAAATAAAGGATTTGTTATAATAATAAATTGACGAATTATCTCCAAAGAATAAACGTTGATTAGTAAAATTTTATTTAACAAAACATCATTTAAAATAAAAAATTAAAAAAAATTTTTTCTTCTTTATTTAATTATTAAGAAACTTTTTAAATTAAGAACAAAACATCCTTCAATAAATTTTAAGTCAATAATATTGTACTTTTTTTTCTGTATAAAATTAAACACCAAACGACCAATGCGTATAAAAGTACACCTGATTAGCAAGAATGATTATCAAGATTTTTTTTTAACACCAACAGATGAATTTTTTCCGATATTAATAAGCGATGAAAAATTTTCCTTGATCATAACACGCAATTAATTAAATGCAGTAGTAAATTACAATTAATAATAATTGTAAGGCATCATAGAGATTGCGAGAACCAATAAATTGATGTCATTACCGGAAGATCAAGGTTGAGAAAAATTACCGCTTTGAGAAGCATTCGTGCAAGGACGGCGACAATCAGGAAATGGAAAAAGTTTGTATTTTATGCAAAAAATTGCTAATTACTTTTTAATTTGGAAAATCTAGAAATAAATTTTTTATAATGCTTATTTGTTTTTTTTTTTTAAGCAAAATAAACTGTGAAAAAATATTCTGATCAGATTTTTTTGAAATAAATTATAAACATTTATTTTGCAGGTTACAACAAAACAGTTGTAACAAAACACTGTCCCCACTGGCGCCCAACGGCAAAGTTGGTCCGCAATGCTGAAGTGTTCCAGAACGAGGCTCATGTTTATCAAAATATACTTCCGCACTTTAAGAATGTAGCGCCGCCGTGCATTTACGCTAGCCCTGATGAGATTGTTATGGATGATCTTCGACTTGAGGGTTACGTTGTGCAACCGAGAAGCAATCTTCTGGACATGGAACACTGTACGGCTGTTGTTCAGGTAACAAAAAAATTGTTTAACTAACTAAATTTTCCTAGTTTAAAGAAGCATGCACAGTGAAAAATTTTGCGTCATTTTTAACACAAAAATATGTGTCAAAAAAAATTTAACATAAATTTTGTGTCATTTTAACATAAATGTTTTATGTTAAAAAAATAACACATTTTTGTGTTAAATGTTACATAAACTTATGTCAAAATAATCCATGGTTCATCCGAAGATTTTTGACACTTGTAAGTGTCGAATATTTACACAATAAAATGTTAAGAAGTGATCTCCCTAGATTGATAATGCTTAACATCAATTATTTTCAATGAAAAACATTCAAGTTATCAAATATGTGGAACTTTTGTATCAATAAAGGGATTAATTGATAATTCGATAAAATAAACATTGTAGCAACAGGACATTTTTTTACGGTTTCATTATAAAATAGTAAAATAATTATTTACATAAAATACTCAATTAAAATAACAAATTCTTTTTCATAAGTTTCATAAATTTTCCAGATAGATACCTGCCAATTTCAATATCATTGAAACAATATTGTAAAATAATAATATTGATTAAAAAACTGTTATATATTTTGAAAAAAGTAAACGTTCAACAAAAAATATATAGGCTTTAGAAGTTAATTATTTTTATTAAAAATATTTCACACTAAATTAAATTGACATCTACGGTTGATACACTCAAATCACTTTCCACCAATAAAACATTAAATTTAACAATCACTTTTGAGTATTTTTAAAATATACTTTTAACAAAAAAAAAATTTTGTAAAACAAAATTTTTTCGATGTTTATATGACATGAGATGTGGAATGTACAAGATGGCGACGATTATCTCGCCTAAAAAAGTAGAGAGCAGTTTCTGACACATGTTTATGTAAAATCAACACAACTTAAATGTTGATTTTATAATGACATTTTTGAAATGTTACTTTCTTATAAGATAACACTTTTTTTGTGTTGGAAAAAATGGGAACTAATAACACAATTGTATTATGTGAAATTGACATAAAAAAGTGTTAGATATTTGACACGGAGAATTTTTGACGCGATGACGGAAAATTTTTTACTGTATAGGGTGTGCCGAAATTCAATTTCCGTGAAGAACCTTTTAAAGTTAGAATTTTGAGTTCCGCTTTTAACAGAAGCTGTGTTTGGGCATTTTCTGAGATGTTTTGGGTTGAGACGATTTATTTCATTTTCCATTTCATAGAATTTTTAACAGGAGTTTTTTTTGGGCGTTCCCGTTGAAATTTCCACATTTGGCCGAAAGAAATTTTTCAAGAAATTGTGTTCGCGGTTTTTCACATTTTTCCATGCGTAGTTTTTTTGTAATAGTTTTTTATTTAAATAAATAATGTTAATTGACTTTCATATTTCTAGAAAAATTAAAAAAATTCGAATAAATTATTTAAATTAAAAAAAAAAATTTTGTATTAGTAGAATTGACAAGTTAAAGATCAGTAAAATTTTATTTAACTTATATTACCAGAAAAAAAATCAACCACAAGAACCAAAAGAAGATTACACAAAATAAGTACACTCAAATTCCGCGAATGTAAGACCGAAATTAAATGTAGTCAGTCGGTGAAAAAGATGAAGAATTTTTTTAGTGAATAGACTAGAACGTGAGTGTAGTACGAGAAATATAAAGTAAAGATGAAGGTTAAAAAAAAAGTGCAAGAAGGAGCAGGAGAAGCGTGAAAGAGAGTCCAATCGGTCTAATCCTACTTTGAAAAACGTTATCTCGAGGTGGTAAGGAGCGGGAGCGTGACTTCTGAGACTTTTCAGCTCAGGCTTCCTAATCCTCTCGCATTACTCAAGCATGGGTTGAACTGTAGTAGTACTAAGGGAAATTGAACGGCGAAAAATATGAGGAGGCTCACTAAGAGCGAGAGCTGGAGAAAACGAGAGAATACGTTTGAGACAACAGCAAAAGACATAGAACTAAACTCGATCCAGACCTTGAGGGTTTGGTCAAGATTATGAGACGAACAAAAGCAAGACAGCTAAAAGTTTCGGCTTACTTTTCGAGATAATGAATGAAAACACAGCGACTGTTAAAAGATAAAATTACAAAAGCTTGTATTTAGTGTTGAGTTCAAAAAATTTTTGTTAATTTAAATTTTTAGTATTGAAAAGTACAATATTGATTTATAATTAAATATTTCCAAGTAAATATCTTTTTTATGATAATTTATTGATGTTTTAGCCAATTAACTTTTTTACTTTGCAATTAACTTTTAATTGAAGTTCAAGTGAATTTATTCATGATTGACGTGGATTTCATTAATACTTTACAACTTACTTTCATCAAATGTTGGAGAAATTATCGAGATTGGAGGTAGAATTAAAAAGTAGTTTTTGATTGATATTGGCAATGAACGTTTCTGAAATAAACTAAAGTTAATACAACACAACTTCCTTTGGTTGGATATTGACAGAAATGTCATGTCATGAGTAATCTAAGAGCCAGCAGAAAATATTTTCTTTTAAAATAGTTTTAGAATTCCATTACCCATAGACTTGACGGTTATCAATCAAGTATGTCATCACTACTTTCATAAAAATTACTTACTGTAAGCTCCACCAAGTCTTGTATTAACCTAGCGGCATATTCAGAAAACTCAACCACGGAATTTCTTCAGCCGATAAAACAGCATGCGTCCATACAGCGGATACTCTTCCAAAGAGTCCATAGATTTCTTGACATCAATTTTTTTCATCCGCTTCTTCGCCACTTTTCCAAACAAAACATCAAATAGCGTAACATTACTGCCTTCCAACTTCGTGTTCTTCAACTCTTCCAGCTCAGCCTCACACTCCTGCCTTAAATCAGCGAACTCCGAGTCTTGAACAGCTTGGAGGTTCTTTTCACAAACTTCTTGGCCAGCAGCGATCAACTTAACGACGTGTTTCTTGACCGGCATCTTGTTGTCACTAAGATCGAAGGTCCTGGTCATCTCAATCGGCAGCTTGTTGTCGTACGATAGACTGTTGACGTCACTGCCAGCATCCAGCAGCTCCTGGATGACGGGACCATTGTTAGCTCTGACCATAACCGCGAAGGCGAGCGTTGAGCAGGCTAGATCTCCCAAAGGAGCTGTGAGGTCTACGTCGAATCGCTCCAGCAAGTGCTTCAGGATCTGGACGTTACCTGTGCAGACGACCTGGTTGATGATCGACTTGCGACCGTTCCACTTTGACTCAGGTATCAACAGCTCAACACGAGCACCGTGATCCAGCAGAATCTTCATGATCTCCAGCTTCTCACTTGAAGCTGCTACCGTCACTGGAGTATCCTGTTCGCTGTCCTCAGCATCGACGTCAGCACCGTTCTCCACCAGCAGCTTGACCATGTCTTCTGATCCGCCTATCACAGCTTCCATCAACGGAGTAGTTTCGCAGTGACTGCCGTGTCCTGGCATGTTGACGTCGGCTCCCTTCTCCACTAGGTACTTGGCTATCTCGTAGTAGCCTTTCTCCACGGCAAAGTGCAGCAGTGGTTGGCCTTCATGCTCCACGGAATCAGTGTCATTGACGCTAGCCCCGTGTTCAACCAATTTTCGGAGGATACTGAAGTCCTGGTTGCTCAGCGCGCGGTGCACGGCGCTTTCGTGGTGCTTGACGAAGAAGCCGCCTTTGTCTGCAAAGACGCTGCTCAGCTTGGGAAGGATCAAGTCCACGCATTCCTCGTCAGCGTTCATCACTGCGGCGTACAACAGGGTGCATGACAGCGGCTTGTGCAACCCTATGTCGTACTTACGCAGAGCGTAGTAGTCAAAGAAGCGACGGTTCACGAGTTCCGATACTGTCACCACGTTGACGTCGTTCAAACTTAGGTAACGATCTTTGCCCATTTTTATGCTCTTGATATAGTTTTGCTCAAGTTGGAAAATTTATTGGTCCAGCCGAATTGAATAAATGTTCAATCTAAAATATTAAAATTACTTCTCAAATTTTTTTCGACGTTTAAAAAACGTCTTACGTATTTTTATGATTTTTTTTTTAATTAATCCAAGAGTATTTTTTTATTTGGAAAGCAAAAATAATTAGCCAAAAGTACTAAATTGGAGAATAAAATTTTTTTCGACCAAGATATCCATTTTTTTTTTTTGTTTAATAATGATTTATTATTGACGACGAAAAAATGTTATTTAAAATTGGAATTTTTCTAGTTTTAAATTAGATGAAAAATTTCTTACTATTTGTAATTTTTCCCTTTTTTTTTTTTTATTACGTGAATTTTCGTGATTTATACTAAATAAATAAAATATACTAAATAAATAAAAAAATGTTTAGTTTGTTTTAAAAAAAGTAATTAAAAAAACTTTACAATTTAATTAATTAAGCAAAAATTAATTGAACAAAATTGAAAAAATACAATAAAATTTTTAAATTTATAATTTATTTAGAGCGATAAGTAATTTTATTACTTACATTTCCGGGTCTTGCAGCGGGAATAATTATTTAGATGATAGACACTAATATAATTAAAAATACTAGCAACACTTAGTTAATTGTAGTGCAATTAAGATTAATTTACTTCAGTGTTTAATGTTATTTAGTAACAAAGTTAATCACCACGTGCGTCTGTAATTATAGTAGTGTGGAATGTTTTTCGGAACAGCTGAGTACAGTGAGTTGTGCGCATGCGATTCATAAGCATAGATATGAATTGGAATGGAAGGAACTACTGCTAGTAGTACGCAAGCGGGATTTTTACATTCACAGGGGAAATTTCTATAGAAATCGGCTATGAAGTTTTACTATTGAAAATAACAAGTTCAAAACAAAGCGCGAAGAAAAATCTTTACTTTAGCTCGAAAAAAAATTTTTCTTTGAATTTTATAACAACTACGCTTTTTTCTAAATATAATATATTTTATTTTTATCCACACTAGAATTAATTTATATTTATTACAATTTTTAAGTCTATTCTTAATTTAAATTTATTTTCTATTTTTTAGATCGATTTTCTATAAAAAGCGTATTTTTTGGTTTTTTTGATTTTTTTATTGGTTTAACTAGAAGATATATGTTCTATAAACACGTACAAACTAAGTTTTTTAATTTCCGATCACCGTATGAGAAGTAAGAACGCCCGCAAATTTGTCTTTTTCCGATAGGGTTTCGGCAGATTCATTTTTACGGCGATAATTTTGAAAAAAAAAATTTTTTTCTTTACTTTAATATATAATAAATAATCATACAAAATTTTAAAATGATTCATTTATTCTTTCCCATTAAAAAAAATCATCAGAAAACGGTAAAAATTAAGGCGTTTACATGTATCGCCTTCCTTAATCAATAAAAATATTCATAAAAATTTTCATCTATCGAAAAATTTAATTTTTTCAAGACAAGAAAATTTACTTCTATCAATAACTAAATTTTTTGGAGCAAAAGGCTGAATTTTTTCAATACAAGAAGATTTTTTGACTTAAATAAATTTTCTTGGATCAAGATACATATTTCTTAAAACAAGAGAATTAATTTTGTTGGAATAAGTGAAATTTCTTGTCAAAAAAAAATTTTGTTTACTCAATAAAATAATGAGGAAGAAAAATATTTTCTTGGCTCAAGTGAACTTTTTTTTTTCTGTGTCTGTCTTAAACGAATTTTAAAATAATAATCCGACTTGTTGGTTTTAAGTTGATTTAATAATTATTAAATTTATTGTGTACAGTATCGTAATAAAAAAATTACTAAGTTATAATTTTCTTATTTAATAACCTTGAATCTCAGAAAGTTGTTGGCATTGGTTAACAATTTAGTTAATTTAATAGAATTATTGATTGACCAAATTCAGACAAGAAGGTCAAAATCGGAAATCCTTCAATAAATCTCGGACTAATCCCGTGAGTAGCTATCTAACCTAGCCGAATTCTGAGCTAAGCCCGGGTAAAACATATCCTGTACCTCAGCGAAATAATAAATAACAACTTAATATTTGATGGTATCCCAGGATTCGCAACAAAAACGAAAGCTCTCGAACAAAAAGAAAGGAAGCCGTCGACAGTACAAAAATATACATCCACCTGAGTTCGTCTCAGCTAAAACTCGTAACGGGTCGTTCATTATGATTTAATACAAACACAGTGGTAATGTCGTCAGAGAGACTCTCGCGTATAAATAATTCGCGTGGCCGGACGCGTACCCCCGCGAGGACCGTGGAATCATGGGTAGCAGAATAAGAGTTGGAAACCAGGAGGAGGGTTTTGCTCGTATAGAGAAAGAGGATGAACAGAGCCGTAGGAGGCTGGGGAGGGTCGCGGATGAGGATGAGGGAAAGGATGAAGAAAACGCGAACTAAGCGGGGGTGGAGGGAAGGTAGGATTTTTAATGCGGCGTCTCTGGGGGCGACGAGGATTACCGAGGCTAAAAAGGAAGTTTTTAATAATTTTTCATTTTCTCTATATTTATTATCGCACGCTTCCTAACCAGGGTCCTGGCGGTAGTGCCGGGGCGGTGGAGGGCCAGGCGCCACGAATGAGAACTGGGGTGATGGGAAGGAGTGTTAAAAGGAAGAGAATCACGTTGTAGGCACTGGAACTACTGTACTGCGGGTGGCTATGCGAGAAATAGGGGGTAAGGCATGAAGGGGCAAAAAGGACGGAGAGACAATGGAGGATCACCCGCGGGGTTGCCCAGACTACTGAGAGAACTCGGTGGATAAATGCGCGATTGTCAGTTGTCGTTGTTAAATTTTAATTCATTCTCATATCTTGTGTCTTTCTTTATGTATATTTTTTCCTCTTCCTTTATCTGGCTCAAGCTCTTACTCTTTCTCGTTGGACGGAGAGCCAAAAAAGAAAATCAAGTGGGAATTTAAATGAAATAAAATAAAAACATATAAAAATAAATGCCGGACCCTCTTCCGATTCACGTACAAAGGCACCTACGCCGCCGGCTCTTGTTAAAGGGGATGAATTATGGCCAGAGGTAATTTTCCGTAGATGGAAAAGGATTCTGATGGAAGCCACGATGGCTTTAGAAAAATCTTTCGATCATCGACGGACTATCAGGTTTTTGAATTGGAAAGTATGCACACTGATAGAAGGATTTAGTACGGAGTACAAAACTGATTTAGTAACAAAATTTTTAGTCATTTATTTGGGAGAAAAAAATATTTAATACCCATCAATATTATTTGTTACAGTTTAATCAGTGATTTTTTTATCCGAAATAAATTATAGTAAAACGAACAAAGCCTTATTATATAGAAATAAATATTTAGGTCCACCAAATAATATTTAGTAATAGTTACTAAATATTTATTTGGTAAGTATTGTCGGTAGATGGCTATGCTGAAATTGAAAATTGTATATGTATTTGTTGAAAACATTAGTGTTGACATTAATATTTTAATTATTATTAAAATATTGAGTCAATTTGTAATAATAAAACCATGGAAGAGATTTTAAAATCGTGGAATTTAAGTGAATTGTACTCCGTTTTATCTGATAAGTCCGCCTTTATTTACTTTCAATGTGATACATAACCTATTCACTGAATATGCCTCAAATAAAAAATTTCAACTTAATGTGATTCTGTTCTTTATAATACCTTATATGTATACTAAAAATTATTTGTTTTAATTATTTTGATTTATTTTGAGTAAAAAAGTAAGGTTACACGCTAAAATTGATTTTTTTAATACCAACAAACGATTTATTGAGTACCAATAAATCATTTAGTAAATACTACTAAATATTTATTTGATGGAACTAAATGGGCTTTAATAAATGATTTAGTAACTATTACTAAATATTTGGTTATGAAAGGTTTGTTACTAAATCATTTAGTACCTGTTACTAAATCTTATTAAATAGAACTAAATCCTTCTATCAGTGTACAGTAAGAATTGGCTAAATTCACGTAGCTACAGATTTTTTATTTTTCGCTATTTTTTAAATGACTGAATTAATATTTGGTGAAATTTAAATTTCGCTAATTTCATTAATATCATTTTTTATTTGCGACTAATTTTACAAATTACATTATCAACTGATTACCAAATTTAGAGTTAATAAAGTCTATTTTACAAATGGCTATTTTCCACACAGAAAAAAAAATTAACTTGAATCAAGTAAATAATTTTGAAGAATTTCATCTTCTTGGTTTGAGTTAAAAAATTCTTAAACTAAGAAATTTCACTTGGTTTAAGTATATTTTATTTGATTTAAGAATTTTTTGTCTTAATTCAAGACAATGAGCTCCTTCAAAATTATGTTCTTAGTTCAAGAATTTTACTCTTGAT